>VRYO01000690.1:2660959-2722696 GCA_009812075.1 Sialia sialis | reverse complement strand
GCCTCACCTAGGCACTGTGAGAGGCACGGGCAGCACTGCTGGGCCCCGGGGGCTCCCCACACCCGTCCGAGCCGGCGCTTCCTTCGCAGCCACAGCCGCCCTCGTCCCCCTGAGGCCCGCGGCCGCTCCCGCTGGGGCTCCATAAGCGGCTTATCCCCGCGATTAGGTCGGTCACCGGGGCTACAGATGGCTGGGGAAAGCCGCTCTGGGCCATGGCTAATTAAAGCTGGTGCTTGGCCGAGGAGAGGAGGGCTTATCCCGGGCGGGAGCCGTGTCTGTCCCGGGCAGTGCCTCAGGACAGGCGCCGGTCTTCGTCGTACCCCAAACCCGCCAGCGCTGATGGAGCTGCCCACTCACCACCAAAACCCCGGGCACAGCAGCACCCGAGGATTTTAAAAAAACAAAGCAAAACTGAATGGAGCATCCCAGCTGTGAGATCTTGCTGAGACCCCATGAGAGCCCCACATGAAGCCAGCGAGGCCCTGCATGCTCTGGCACTGAATCATCCCCTCACACCCTCCCAAACTAGAGACCAACACTCTCTTCCTCCTCAGCCAGGACAGGGGGCTGTTTTTAGAATCATCTCTGATTTACTGCCCAAAATAGGTATCCTTGAGGCACTGTGATGTTACTCGTGCCTTTCTCTGCTTCCCAGAGCTCCCAAAGGTACCAAATTTTCCACAGAAGAACACATGGCAGGTCAGCTCAATGGGTATTTCCAATGTACAACATCTGGGAAGGCCTCCCTAGATGTATCTGACTGTGCCAACACCCAAATCCCACAGCATTGAAAGCAATGATTTTCTTGTCTGTGGTCCACGGGTCTAGGTAAAAAAAGCCCTGAGCATTTAAATGTCTTATTCAGGGATCTGTGCTATCATTGTACAGTTCTAAAGAGCTGAAAAAACCCATTCACATAAAGGCTCTGGAACTCCACAAGCCCCAGCAACTTCTGCCTACTTTTTCCTCCTTTGCCATCTAATCACAAGAAAAGACCAATTCCTATTCTTGAGCCCTAGTATACTTGTGCCCTATTATGTTATAAAGCCTGTAAAAAGAATGCACAACACCTCTATGGCATTTACCATGTGCTTGGTTCAGGTACACCAAGAGATCACTGCAGTACTTGTGCAGCAGAGTAGAGGAAGCATCTGCTTACATTTGAAGTGATCAAAGTTGGGAGAAAACTGCTTGATTTTAAAAATACAAATGGCATGCTTCTGGAGGCTAGAGCAAAGTCCACAGGCGTCTTGGTTACTGAAGAATCAACACAGCAGCAGGTCTTGTCAAGAGAAATGCAGTTGTAAAATAACAACATAAACTTTGAAAATGAACTTGCTTCAGGAAAATACCTATCTTCCTAGCACTAGAATTCTGTCAAAGCTAACATACTCATTTTCTTCTGTAAATTAATCCTGTCAAAATCTGTTTGTTTGTTTGCTTCTGGGGCTTTGTTTGTTTTACCTGAAAGCCACAGCAGGATGAATTTATCGTGCATAACAACACACCCAATGGAACTACCATCTCAGTGTAAATAAGTCCATCTTTCCTCAATCCCCATTTTACTAGCCCATCTTCCCACCCAAACAATTACAAGCAGTATCTTCTACTTCTCAGAGTAAAGCTTAGGCTAAAAGCCATAAGAGTCCTGTAGACCTTCCCTCCTAATGACCCTCCCAGACTGCACACAGTCCCAAGCCCTCAGGAAAAGTTACATTTTCAAATGAGACATAAGTGACCAGTGTAACTTTTTTTAACACAGAAAAACTGTGTTCATTTTATAGTTTTCTTAGAAAAATGTAATATTTCAAGTTCTGTTAAGACAAGCAGATGAAGGCAAAATGATATTTCAAGGCACAAAGGATCTACAGTCTACATTCAAGAGTCTTTTGAAGTATCCTGAAAGACATTCAACTTGTGTAAAAGCATCAGTTAATAAAACCCAGTACCAGATACTGGGAGCACAAGAAGTTTTAAATAATGCCATCAAAAGCAGCTCTTGGGAACTCCTAGATGTTTCCTGGAAATTTATCTGCATAAAATCAGGCTACATTGTATTGTTTTAGGGCAGTCCATAAGCCTTTTAAAGTTTTCTTGTCCAGGAGTACTTTGAGTGGTTCTCTTATAACAAAGATAAACACAATGAAAGACTGGAAGACTGCAGAAGGTGCATCTAGTCACATGTACAGAGGAGGGATTTAGGAGGAGGAAGGACAGAAGAGTACTGGGATTACAGTGAGTCACAGTGCTTAACATGACACCTCCAAGATCTTCTGGACTTAGTGCAGAACCCATCTGCCTAACCTTTAGGTAGGCAAAAGAAACATCAGCTCCTCTCCTGTTTGCCCAGTAGCAGGTGCTGCTCCGTGGGAAGAGTGGCAGGCCTGGCTGCCTGAGGGCAGTGTCTGTCTGGAGTGCAGGGTGCCTCAGTACAGTGGCTGGGTTGCCTTGCTGGAGGAGGGCCACTGTGGAGGCGCGTCTGGCTGATCGATGGGCTCGTAGCTGCTGCGGTCCTGGCCTGCACCGGCGACACCTGAACGGAGACGGAAGACAACAAGCTTGGGATAAAGGCAAAAGCACAGGAACTGAATGTTCTAGAAGAAACCAACGGCTCAGGAGCACACATTTTACCAGCTCCCAGCACCTGTGGTCTGTGATCGTCACTGAACAGGCAGGAGGGAAGAACAGTCATCCTTCCAACATGCCTATTCTTTCTTTGAGAACTGCTCTCTTAGGAAGCCACATCGCTATGTGGAAAGCAAGACCCACAGTACCCCATAGCAGCACAGCAGGTTCCTGTAACAGTGTATTTCAGCAAGACAAAGCCTATGAGAACTCAGGGAAAAATGAGCCAGAAGCTGCAGAACTGTGACTACCTGGACAGCATAGATTTAAAGGCATGATACATCCATCAACCACTCTTCCCAACAATGCAGCTATGCCTCAAGTGTGGCACCAAATTTGAATCCAACCGTGCTCCAAACTGCACTATGAGCAATTTATCTGTGCAAAATCATGTTACTGTCCAGGGCATGAGCAGGGAAAGAGGAGGCAGAGAATGTGCTTGGACAGCTCTCCATCTATGGGCCAGGCATTTGCTATGGGGAGAAAGCAACCTGAATCACAGAGAGCCACCAGACTTTGAGGGATTTGTTCTAAGCAGCAAGGACGTTCCCAAGCAACAAAGAGAGACTTTGTGTAGAAGGAAAACAAGACAGAAAAGGCCAGGAAAATTTCAACACTGCTGGAAAATGAGAGGAAATTTGTCAAGCACATTCAGCACAAACAACATACAGTACTGAAAATCTTGTAAGAAAGACGTTCAGGAGAGGATATGAAACTATAGTGTCTGAATTCCCACCTGTGCCTGAGAGGAGGCTCTGGGTTTGGGATAGTGTGGTTGAAAAGAAGTGCTGCCAAATTCCAAGCAAAGGGATGAACTCCTCAGTGATACCCATACTTTCTATGGGATACACATGTTGAATCCCAATGACAAGCACAGTGAGCAGCTAATAAAAACTGACACAAAAAATGCACAGCATGTGACTCACATGCAGGTAAGACCTATCCATCTGGATTTTCACAAGTAGCTGGCAGAGATAACACCCACACTCCACTAGCAGAGAGGTGCAAATAGCACACAATGCCCTAAGCCAGGGTTTCCTTCCATGGCTTCTCCTCCTCTGCAGCTTTCCACCTCTTTTCACAGGAGTGTGATCTTTGCTACCACCAAAGCAGAAGAGACAGCTTCCAGACACTGTAATGCAAATACACAGTCTTTTGTCCTGCACAGCTTTCTTAGGATGACAAATAGAACTGTGACAGGCTGCAGGTTCTGCCAGCATGAATTCAAACAACAATCCCTGGCAAACAATCAATCCCTGGCAGCTGCCCAGACATGAACTAGTACCAGGAATGCTTGGCAAAGCTGACCAAGACCAGAACATCTAGCCACAGCTCATCCTCTCTGGCAAATCTTCCACATTATCATTATCAAATACAACCAGGGGAAAAATTAAATGTCTCCAAGCTAACTCCCATCAGGTAAATATTAGCCACATTTTCCATGTGAGGAACGAAGTCCAAAGCAATCAAGGTAAATTGGATATGTGAAGCCCACAGAAAGCATGGAGTTAGAAATCTAGCTTTATTTCCTTCATAATCCATCCAGAGGAAATACTGCCACTACTTTCCCCCAGAAGAAAGGGCTGACAAAGAAAGGACACCCAAAAGTTTCCAACAAACACACAGAAATGCAGGAGGAGGAAGAGAGGAAAAGCCTTTCAACACCATTGTGGGTTAAAGGGCTGCCAAAAATTTCAGGTCTGCAAAGGGAGAGAGGAAGATTATAAGTTTAAGGCCAAAGGCACGCCAGAATGACAAAATAGGAGAACAAACATGAGCAAGACAGAGCAAGCACCCTGTCTGCCTGGAAAGGAGGGCAGAAAGCAGTTGCACAGAGCTCAGGCTGAATTCAGGGTCCAAAGTGCAAGGCAGTCCTGAGGAAGTGGCTCACACTGACATGGAAGCAGAAAAAGCATCCTACCTATGTTAAAGGTGCACTCTCCTCCACGCTCCCGATACATCCGGTACACCAGATAGCAGGACACGGGTTTGAGGAGGAGACTGAAGATGGCCATGCCTACACTGAAACGCTTTGCATCACTGAGGAATTCTCGTGAAGGGTAGAAGATGGAGATGTGAATGATGTCGGTGAGGACTGTGAGCAGCAGGCCAGTCAAGAACTGGAAACAAGGACAGAGAATGGAATATGAACAAGGGTTTAACCACTGACAGTCACAGTCAGCCTCTGTTTCCTGTGAGATCTATGTTGCACAATCATCCTTCACCCCAGTATCACACAGCACTCTAGGTACTGCCCCAGGCAGATACTCCTAGATGAATGACCTTGTATTTCATGCCTTTTCCTGTCAGACATCTACTCATAATATATTCTAGAATTGTTTATTTTTGTTTACCAATCTATTCAAGGTTCAGAAAAGGGTTTTACAAAGCCCCTCCAATTCAAGCATATTAAACACTTGGAGTCCTCATCTAGCATTACAAGTCACAACAGCAGGTAAAAAAGAATAATCACATATGTCTCATCTCTGAACAGGAAAATAATTGAGAATGAATGCTTCTCACTATGGTTTACAGAGCTCATAAATTTATAGGCTCTCTCAGAAAAAAAAAATCCCAAACCCACCTAAACAGGGAACTGCTGTATTGGGAACAGCTGAAAATCATCACTGGCTCAAAGACTCTGCCCTCCACCCTCTTTCTGAGCAGCCTGAGGGAGACCAATGCTCCTACACTCACCATTGTTATGGCATCAAGGGAATCTCGCTGCACAATGGCCCAGATTCCCACTGCAAGGACACTGAAATTTCCCCAGGCATAGGAGACTGGCAAGATGTAATTCATGCATCCCCTGTAAATGAGACAAAAAAACCAGCTCACATTCACAATAAGCCTGCAACAGTTTGGCTTCATCCCTGCTCCCATACAAACACCTCACTCTTAGATTTAGGATCTTCTTGCACACAGGCACAGGGAGTGCTGATTCCCAGGGAACTCCCCATTCCTAGTTTGAAGGAATACCCTCTTCTCCCCCAGGCCAGACACTAATCACTCACCACACTGTGAGCAGCCAGTGTACCAGAATGATAGCCTATGAAAAAAAACAAAACAGGAAGAGAGGTCAGCATGTTGGGAGAACTCTGGGAGGATCCATGTGAAACAGCACCATCTTGTCCCCAAGGGATGGGTGGAAGGGTGGCCTGGACCCATGAACCAGTGCAGCAGAAAGATGGTGAGGCAATTGAGACAGTGAAGACAAAGCCATTTTTCTCCACATCTGTTGCTGAATATGTCCTGTGGTGCTACACTGTAGTCATTCATTCTTCTTGTCATCTCTGTCAACAACTGATTCAGGGACCATTTAGCCTTTTCTAAATAGGTTATTCATTTTGGAACTCCAGAAGAGTTTGCACAGAAAGCCAGGCAATCTGATTCATGCTGTGCTAGTCAATTTATACATGATCAATCTGGCATCCCATCACCAAGAAGCCCATGGACAGCCATGCCTGCAGCTCCCTGAATTTCACTCCAGTCCTCAGCAAATCCTTCTTTTACCTCCTTCCAGTCTGTTCAGAGCAGTGGTCCAACCTCACTGCAGTATTAACAGAGCTGAAGGCTTCTTCCAGGATCTGTGTACTCTGATCCTGCCAGAGCACACAGCTCTTTTTCCCTCCCAGGGAAGCCATCATGTCCAAATGCCAACAGTGCCCTGAGCAGCAGTAAGATAATGCTGTCACAAATTCTGTACCTTGCAAGTGTCCTTAGTGATCCTAGTCCTTGTGCTTAATGGGACAAGTCCAAGAAGAAAAGATTTTACTGCGATAAGTGATAGAAGGATTCCCTTTACCACCACTTGCCACTTTTGTAACCAGGGAAACGTATTCTCCATGTTTCTTATGGGAACAACATCACTACAGGCTTTTTCTACATCTATAGCCTGCTGGTCACTCCAGCAAAGGGACATCACTCATATTTGCTCTCTCAACATTTGTGAAAACAAGAATATGGAAGACAGGCTCTGTTAACAGCCTCACTAAAGAAAGGCTGAAGCCTGGACATATCAGAGGATCCATGGGATAAAGGCATACTTGATTTTTTTCCCTAGGTCTGAGAAAGGCTTCAAATTGGCATTTCTGCTGGCCTTGGTATTAAAAAAAAACAAACCCACATTACCAAAACTCCTCTGAAGCACACTTCCCCCCCAAAGGAAAAAAAAAAGAAAATTGGGAAATGAGTACGTACCAAAAGCCTAAGTTATCCAGTAGACACAGGAAAGCTGTATGCAGATAGGAACATTAAGACACAAAAAAGAAATTAAGATCTACTGACACCCTGCTAGATTCCCTGATTTAAAACATCTCTGCATGCTCTAAGTAAAACAAAACTAGTTACTGGAGAAGAGAGTGAAGCTGTGCCATAAGTGAGGCACAATCAGGAGAGGACAGGGGTGGCCCAGCTGCTGTGGCTCCCAGTGCTCTCCAGGACACCCCAGTGCAAATGTGCTGCTTCCTGCTCCTCCTTCACTGCACACATCACAGCTGCTGAGCACTCACTAGGCCATGCTGTATCTTCCAACACTGCTTAGACTGATTTTGATTAATCTTTTCAGTTCTTCATGAAAGCTTACAAAATGCTTCACCACCCCTCACACTTCCCCTTCTCTCCAAGTGTACCACAGACACAATGGAAAAACTGCTAATCAGTAAAGTACTGGATAAGAATGGAGACATGCAAATAGCATTTACTCAAGAGACTATCACAACATCAGGAAAATTCTTAATTAGGTAGTATTTAATTGCATGTTACATACCTGCAAGACCCCTCAAGGCTCACCAGTTAAAATAATTAGGCAGAGTGAGTTTTTTTACAGCTGTCTAAATCAATATTGCAATTACTAAATTATTAAGTATGTTTAGTCATCAGCATAAAGTCATGTAAACTAGGGCTGATACTATGAGAGACTGCTGAAATAAAACCAAGATATTCCCTTTTTAGTTATTAGTCCAATTTACCTGACGGTTCTTCAGTGCACTATGGAATTGGCTGGTAGTGTTGGTATGCTTTAGCATAGAAAATACAGTGTTCATTAAAAGCTACAGTTACTGTGTGAAATTAGTTAATTTACAGGCAGTCTCCTGATAAGACAGCAGAAGACTTAATTTGTTTTTCCATCTGTCCAAGGACTTAAATCTGTAGCTAAGACAGACATTCTTTTGAGAAAATAACTCCAAAGACTTGAACCAGTGGTGAAAGCAGAAAATAAGAAAGGTGAGTCCTTTGTCCCCATCTCTTCTGGGAAAAAGGATGGCCATGCAATTAAATGCATCCCATTGGAAACTGGGGAGAGCTAAGGAGAATTCCTACATCCTTTGCAAATCCCAGCATGAGATGGAACTAATTGCCAAGCACAAAAAGAGCCTAGGTCTGCCAGGGTCTCATTAGATGGGAAACTCTTTGGAATAGGAACTCCTTTAAACATGCTTCAGCACAGAACTTAGCATAAGGCTGAATTTTGAGTAAATTAAAAATTAAACACTTCCAAATTACAATTGTTTTCTTGTTTTATCTAAATTTCTATTTTACTTACTTTTTTTTAAAGTATTTTAGATTGAGCTCACCTACTCTAAGAGTGACATTCACCTGAGAACACATAAAACCAAAATATGAATCTGAGTGGCCACCTGTGAGGATGTGCCTCATTATTATAACAGAATGATAATAATGAGAGTGCTTAAGCAGTGGGACAGGCTATCCAGTGGGGCTGTCATGGCTCTGTTCTTATTTTAAAACTCAGCTGATTTTTGAGTTGAGCTATTTGATCTAACTTTGCAGTTTGCCTTGCTTTGAGCAGGAGGTTTAATCACATGGCATACAGACATCTCTATTATTCCTTGATTCTGTGACTTAGCATTTAAAAATGCCTAAGCACAAAATGTGTGTTTCCAGCACATGGACTGTAGGGCATTGTCCAGGCTTGATCCAAGTAAAATGTTGTATTTTGAAGCTCAGAATGATTATTTCAATAATCATAGGTGTCAAGCTGTCATGGCAGCAGAGCTGTGCTGCTTCCCCTGTGTTTTGCTGGGCATGGCTGTTAGAACTGAGCCAGTAGATCCTGTTCAGTGAGCATGTTCCTCACCCACTCCAGGAAAAAGCCTGCTACATTAATTTTAGAGCTCTGCAAGTAGCTTAAAGAGAGACCATGAGGCTAAGATACTGCAACATTCTGGCACAAACACAGCTCAGTCATGCAGATTTCTTGGCACTACTTCCATCATGAGGCTCATCTTTATAATCTCCCAGAACCAGATCATGCCAATGAAAAGTAGCAGTGGGTGTTATTTCCAGGCCCCTTCTGAGTAAGACTCTTCCCCACCTCTGTGGTATTTTCCAGGGAATCAGGCCCTAACCCAGGAACAGTATGAAGTGTAGGTACAACCATTAATTCTCTATTCCTGTCTTATCAGCTCAGAGCAGAAGCAGCAGACTTGATAACAAGGAATTTCTTAATGCTGAAAACAGCTCGCCCAGGACAAACTCACACTTAACCTGTAAGAGACTGGGGAATGGTTGTGTGAAACAAGAGAAGAAAGGCAACGTTTTAGTTTTGTTGTCTTTGCTATTCATTAATTGAAAAGTCAGTGTTTCTCAGCTCCCCTATCTCCATTTCCCATGGTAGAACATGTATTTTTTGTTGGCAAACTTTTTAATTAGATGTCCTTAGTTTTCACTTTTGTTTTAGCATGGAAAAGAAAATCAAACCAAGTTAAAAAACAAAGCAGAAGGCAAGCTCTTTTAATCTTCCTAGTGCCCTGGGAATCACAGAATAGTCCAAACTTGTCAGAGCAAAGTATCAGCTAGTTTCCAGAGTGTAATATAATCCACATGCCAGGCCTTGAAAAATCCATTTGCTTACTTGCCTCTAACAAGGGAAGTTGCTTTTCTTGGTGAACTAGTAAGAGGGGTATTCATCATTATATGAATGCCAATCTTTCCTTTAACACAGCCACATGAAAGCTGTCCTGCATAAAGCTGAATTAATAAAGGTAGCTGAGATAATACTATTCTCCTATCCAACCCATAGGCAGCCTGGTCCCAAGGCCACTGCTCACAGCTTAATGAATCACCAGCAAAAAAAAACCCTGATGTGATCCGTGATGCTTTCACTCTCTGGGCAAAGCTTTAACCAAAGAAAGCACCTGGACTATCCTGTATTAAATGAAATCACAAAGTAGAGAAGCTGGGAAAGGACGCACACACCTAGAAATCTCAGCGCTCTGAAAATGTGAAAGACAAAAAAAAAAATAGGGGAAAATGTAACATGTCTGGTAGCACAGAAGACATCAGAATCAAACATCAACATCAAAAGCAAAGTGTGATTTTAACATCCACTGGCTTGTCAGCAAGGAAGTGCTTCTTCCAAAAGTGAAAAATGTAATGTAACTGGTTAAGTCTCACACCTCGTTTCTCTGGTTTATCAGATGCTCACTGAAATTTCCAAAGTACACTCAAGTGGAGCCTGCCCTCCCCAAAGAGAGGCAATTCCAGTTATCTGTCAGATGATAACCCCCAAGGAAGTGGGCTTATTTTTCTAAGATACTTTGCTTGACAAGCAAAAACTTTTGTCTCCTCGGGATCTTGTGCAGTGTTTATCTTGGCTTAGCTCCGGTCAGCTGAGCTGGAAACCACCATGGACACGAGTTAATAGCCAGCTTTTGCCTGTGCTCAGTCCTTGGCCACTTTAGCAATATCCCTTGAAGTAAGAGCAAACTTTGGAGTCATCACCCGGTGGGTTTAACCAAGAACCACAGAATACACTCAGTTGGAAGGGATCCATCAGGATCACCAACTCCTGGCCCTGCACAAAACATCCCAAGAATTCCAGACTGTGCTTGAGAGCGTTGTCCAAACGCTCCTTGAACTCAGACAGGCCTGGCGCTGTGACACTGCCCTGGGGAGGCGTTCAGTGCCTGATCACCCTCTGGGGAAAACTTCTTCCTGATATCCAAACTAAACCTCCCCCGACTCGGATTCATGGCGTTCAGAACTTCTGCAGCCTTTGTCCATGTGATAAAAACAGCAGGAACTTCAGTTTTTCCTCCTCAGAGGGCTGCGCAGCTCCGAGCAGGGCCTCAGCCAGGATCGGGACCAGGCTGGAGAACATGCGGGAGGAGAGCAGGGGTACAGGGAGGGCCGGTCCGAGTCCCCGCGGCTCAGCCCGCCCCGGCAGCCCCAGCCGCCCTCCCGAGCCCCGGGGACAGGACAAGCCCCTACCTTCAGGTTGACGGCCGGCAGCTCCATCGCAGCAGCCCCGGGACCGCCGGCGGGGCCGCTCACGTGCGGCAGGGCCGGGCCCGGGCACTGAGCAGGGCGGGGGGAACCGGGACACCGCCCCCGGGCCCGCCCTGCTCGGCCCTGCTCGGCCCTGCTCGGCCCTGCTCGCTGCCCTGCTCGCTGCCCTGCCCGGCTCTATCCGCCCCCCTCAGTCCTGCTCGGCCCTCTCGGTCCTGCTCTCTGCCCTGCCCGGCCCTGCTCAGCTCGGATCTGAGGGTGCCGGCTCGCAGCTGAGGGGCCCTTGTTAGAGTTCGCAGGCTGGGATCGGGTTCAGACGCGTTCCAGCGGAGCGGGCAGTCCGAGTGCTCTGCCTGCCTCATGTGAACCGCACGAATTCTGATCTCGTTAATGCCTCCAAGGCGGGTGCCGTGGGGATGGTGCCAGACTCTCCTCAGTGCTACCCAGTCACGGGACAATGGGCATAAACTAAAACACCAGAAGTTCCAGCTCACTGTGAGGAAGAGCTTCTTTATGTGTAGGGTGGCAGAGCGCTGGGACAGGCTACCCGATAAGGGCACGGAGTCTCCCTGCAAATCTGACTGGACACGTTCCTGTGCCACCTGCTCCAGGTGATCCTGCCTTGGCAGGAGGAGGGGGCGGCAGAGGGTTGGACTGGATGGTCTCCAGAGGCCCCCTCCAACCCTAACTATTCCGTGATTTTATTTCCAAAGCCACCACTAAGTTAAAAATATGCACAGATCAGTTTCTTGGCTGCAAACACCCAGCTAAAGTGTGCACAGATGAGTTTGTTGGCTCCAAAAATCCAGCCAAACTCTCCCTGCTGCTTGCACATGCAGTGTAGTGAGACAAGGTTGGACATTACACTTTGATTGTAATCAGTGTCTGAGAAAGCTATGTGTGTGAAGGGCTTAGCAGCTTTTTGCGGGAAAAGGGTTTTTGTGCATATATCAGTGGTGTGACCAAAGAGTGAGGAGTGACAGGAACTGATGATAGACACTAATAAAAAGATAATTTTAAGGTGTTACCTGTGCTCAGCTATGTCACCCAACAGCTAAGTCAAGGTCAGTCTTAGGGCTTGGGTCAGGTAGCTAGGATGGCTGGCAGGTACTTACTTGCTTCCTTTGGCCCTGGATTTTTGCCTAGAACTAGATGACTGAACCCTTTGCCTAAAAACCTGGTACAAATAACAAGTTTTTAATTTCTTATTCCGAAAGAAAGCTGGTTGCATTTTAGAGCTAGAGGAGTTGGTAAATGACCAGTTCAACACCCACAGTTCAGCTATAACTTACCATTTCCTGTTCGGTTCACACCAGCAGCCTTCGCCCCAAGCCTGGCAAATGAAATAACAGAACCCAGAGGTCAGCATGACACATCTCAAACCCTCCATCCTTGCCTAATGTGTGCTGTCTGCAGTGTAAGATTGCAGTGTCTTACTAGGTCAGGTCCTTTCTTGTCATTATTCCTTATTACAGAAAAGATGGAGCCTTTAAGACATTAGCTGGGTCAGAGGTTCATTGCAGAAGCTGGATGTGGAAATGCATGAGTCATCCTTCAGTCTCATTTCCAGCTCAGACAGTGAGAATTGTGCAATGCTGAACCTACCATCAGACAGTCTCACACAAATGTAGTGTTATCCAGCCTGTCCTTGACCGTGTCCTGAGTGCTAGTGACTGCTTGTATGCAGCACACTTCAAGATTTCCCAAGGCAAAGCATGAAATGCCAAAATGAAATGACCTAGAAAATGCTAGGAGGCATCAGGATAAAACTGACTGGCTGCATAACTCAGAACAACAGTAAAAAACCCAAAAAGGCTGTGAAAGTCCCCTCAGGAATCTCTGAATGTGTCACTTTCACATGAAAGATCAAAATATAACTCATCTATTGCCACATGACACATGAGCTGTGACTTCACTTCCATCATTGTGTCTTGCAGGGAAGTCCTGCCTCTGTTTACAGAGGGAGTGGTATCAAATGAGATCAATGCTAGTGGTTCCAGCAATGTCAAGGAATGACTGGATTTCAACATAAATGATAAAAATATATGACACTTGGGATGGGAAGATAGACTGAATAGCCATGCTGCTGGCTCAGTGCTGTGTGTGAAGTGTATTAGGATGCTCTTCTGCCAAGACAGGTATCTATCAGGGGAGAAACTGTTTGTTATGAAGACAAATTCCACAGTCCCAGGTGAATGATAAGCTCTGTTTGGATGCAGCAGCACGTGGGTGTCTTTACTCCCTTCAGCATTCTCACTCAGCCTGAGACAGACTCTCATTATCATTTATGCAGTGTGAGCCATAATTTGAATTGATGTGTCCACTGTTTAACACAAAGCATTTCCCCTTGTACAATAAAAGAACTTTATTTCATTTTGTTCATCAATGTGTCGTGCAGTTAATTCATCCCTGCTTATTATATCCTGGGCTTGCATGTCATGGACTCAAGGGACTTAGAAATGTCTTAATGATCTCATAGATATGAAAACAATGAGAGCTATGACTGACATGATGCATTTGTATGTCTCTCACACCTATGTGATCTGGGGGTTGCTTGTTTTTTATTTCTTCTTTGTGCTGCTTGTACCTTGTAAATTGCTTCTCTGTGTAAGCCGCTGTCTCTCTTCCCTTCCCCAGATTTGATAAAGCAACACAACACGGTGAGGAAGATAAGCAGCAAGTTAAATAAGACCTGCAGGGAGAAGCAGGTGACCCAGGAGACTGGATACAGAGATTTTTGTGTCTAGAACACTGCTCTGGGTGAGTTCAGCTCACTGCAACCAATACCCAGAAATGAGCTGCTTTATGCAAAATCTATTATTTTTTAAAATCTATTGGTTTGCCTTGTGCAGACTGAGTAAAGGACTAATACACAGCTGGATCCCCTCCTTATAGCATAAAAGTGGGGTTAATAAGGCAGAAATGCTTTCCTTTGCATTTTCAGGACACTGTACCCTTGGTGCCCTTGCTAAGGTGATAGCAATTCCATAGGGAAGTGAATGAGTTAACACAATTGCTCCTGCTGTCCTTATCTGGCCCATGGAGGTGGAGACAAGCTCACCCTTCATAGTTCTGCCCTTCTTCTCCTCTCTAGGGTTTAGTCTGCAGATAACTAAAGGCTGCAGCTGACACCAGTATCTCTGAGTTTTGCCCCTGGCTATGGATTGAGAACAATGAAGGCACCAGCTCAGCACACATACATATATATTAGCCACAGAGCCTTTCTGAATAAGTGGTGAGGAAGGGCATATAGAAGTTACCTGGCTCTACAAATTCCCTTTTAAATCCCAGTGGGAAATCAGCAAACAGAATCATTATCTGGATTGGAAGGAAAACTGAAGGCATTTTGTAATGCAATTGCACTGAAAAACAGACTATGGCAAGGTGATTTGGGGAGTGGAGAGGGTCACATTAATGTAATGTCTTGACAAATGCACTTGGAAGTCCTTCCCTATCTCGGCAGCAACAAGCTGCTCCTCTGATTTTCTAAAATCTAACTAAAACTTTGATACATCATTAAGAGACCACTCTTTAAGATTCACTGACACTCCAGAAAATGAACTCACACACCAGAAGTGGTTTTATGGAGTACATATGCTCACTTAGAACATTCCAAGAAAACAACAGCCCTCGGGGGTTTTTTCTGATAAAAAGTATGAAAGTAATGCTTTTTCCAGGCTTCATGTAGCAGAGAATGACTGGCATGGATGGGAACAATTTGGTATAGCATGGGTTTCAAATTGAAGCACTTTCACACACTGTGAATTTACAACAGGGTAATTACTGGGGGAGGGAGGGAAGAGAGAGGGTTTCAATAAAACACCTCCAAGCGAAAATGAATGCAGACTATTACAGACCTGAGACAGACTGATTCCCAAGTGTTTTAATTTGTGCTTCCACTCCTTCCCTCTCTAGCAGCCATAATTTTGGCAACTACCAGCAACATCCCCAAGACTCAACAGCATTTGCAGAGCAGGCAGCTGCTGAAATGATTATGTCAAATCAGCACGCTGTTCTCTCTTTCCCATGTTTAATGATTCTCACCCTTGGAGAAGCAGTTTAAAGTGATGCATAGCCCTTGGATTCTCAGAGGCTACTAACAGCAGTAGCTATAGAACAGGATTTTAGGTGAGACTTTGTCACTCACCTTTCTTGCATGCGTGCTCTGTGATTAACTTTAGAAATTACTGCACAGAGCCCTGCTATGGCTGGTTTGGGCCTGGTCCAAAGTCCTTTCAAGACAATAGGCAATCTTGCAAGAGCTCTTAAATTCTCTGAGGGCAGCAGAGAAGCTGAGCTTGTGTGAATTCTTAATTTGAGTTTCTTAAACAATCAGTTGAGAAGAACATATAAATCAAGTCTTGCTTGACATTTGTATCTCTCTTTTGTTCAGATCTAAAGCCTCCAAAGGCAAAACTGTCACTGATGTGACTATGAGATACTGGGAAGGAAGGGGAAAGCTGCTAAAAGTAACCCATGATGGTGATGCTCTGCAGCTGCTGTCATGCCTTTGAGACAGCACAGACTGGCACTAAAAAGCTTTGCTGTGCTCACAAATGGGTTGGACTTGTAGAAATGTTGCCCTGGGGTTTTATATCACAGGCTGCTCTTGCATTCCACACTTTTGCACGTTATTTACTCAACAGCTTTCCTTTGCAATTGTGAAGTCAGTAGTTGATGTGGCTGATCCATAATTCAGGCTGGCTCTTGTCATGCTGCTGTGCTATGCAGTGTGTGCCTGTACCACTGCTCACCCTTCCTGCTGCACCTCTGCAGCACCACAGCTTCACTCAGCAGCAGTGACACTTGGTCACAGGCTCTCCTTCTGAAACTCCAGTGTGAGCAATCAATGAGTAATTGACTGATAATAGTAAACTGAATTTTCACTGACCTTAACGAATCCCACCAATTAAAAAGAATCTGTTCTTTATACTCATTATATATATTCTTTATATAATAGCAGACTGAATGCTGAAAAAGCAAGAACTGAAGGAGTAACTCTTCTTTTAGAGTCTAAAAGCTCTGACAAAATCCAGACTTGCTTGTATTTCACATGATTTGCAACACAGTCTTGCCTCACACACTCTCCATGATCCTACAAGGATCCCATTTGTAGTGTAAGAGGCAAGGAATACCTGCATCACCAAGGATAAAGACCCCTGCAAAATTTCCTGCTTGCTTTCAGTTGCACTGTTTCCTGCAGACCTTGGCTCCTACACTAAAAAGCAGTGTGATAGTGGTTTTGATAGTGCCTGTGCGTGTGGTTCTCATCAGTGTCACACAGACCAGAGGCTGAAAGCTCTGCAATTGAATGTGATCAATTAGGAGCCTTTTTTCCCTTTATGCTTCCACTGACAATGGCACTGGCAGCACCACCCACTATTCTGCATCTGGGCTGAGGGAGGGGCTGCATTGCTCTCCCTGGGTTAACAAATTGAATCCTTGCTGCTGTGGCATCGAGCTGAAGGCAAAGCACCTTTCTTTACTCCTGTCTTTTGTGCTAAGACTGTCATGCCATAAACAGAAATCTAAACATCCAACCCTGTGGTAGGTTTTGCTGAAGTGCTCCCATATAAACTCCTCCTTCAGCAGGTGTGCACAGGTCAAAAGTGACATTGTATTCACAGCATCTCTGTGGCCATGAGTGGGCACTCAGAGATGTAAAGCTCATAGTCTTTGAGTGAATACACAATGCAAAATGGCACCACAGCATAAACAGGGTTGCAAATTGCATGTTCAACTGACTAAATGGAACACAGGGGGCTTAGGGAAGCTGTGTAAAGAGGAATCTACCCACAATTCGTGTTTCTGTTTCTAAAGAAAGGACTATACATCTCCAGGCTCTTGGATATAAAAACTTCACAGCTGCCTCTCTGTAGAAGTCAGGGTATTGGGGTGTTAGCAGCAGCAAAGAATGTCTTCAGCAGCTACCACTGCTCCAGGTTAACACAGGTAGCCTTTGTTGCTCCAATATATCACTGAAGCCTGTAATTAAATATTAATATAAACAAGTTTAAAGCATCTGCTGGCTACACTAGGCAGAAACAGTTATCTCCAATTTGAGTGAGAATACAAACAACCTTGGGCAGAGAAATTTTTCTACCAGTGGCACAATTGTTCTGTGTGATTACCTCAAGTCATCAGTGTTACATGCTGACCAACTTATAGGCTTTTCTGGCTCCTCCACATCAGTGGTGCAGTCAAAGAAGCAGAAGAGTTGCACAAAGGATATCCATCATATCTTTATTTACATCTCACAGAAACACACATGCAACATGTCACAGGTTTTACTACAATGGAACAGCCTATCCCTGTCTCCTGTTACCAAAAACTTTTATTTCAGGCTCACTAGGAAAACTATCACTTCCCCAGAAAGCTTCTAAAAATAATCATTAAAAATAACAGACCTGGTAGGATAGCTAAATGAGTGAGAGCTACAGGCTGGGATGTCTTGCTACATCCTTACAGAAACCAGGTGGATCTCTGAAAGCAAGAAAGGAAGGATGGAGTGGGATTGGATGGTCCCAAAGATGACAGGTAGGAAGTGGTATTGTGTAACAGCTAGGGAATATGTCTGGAGCAGTGAAAAAGGGAGAGAACAAGAGGTCTGCCAGAGGGTCCTCTCTCACCTAGGCAGGCAGCTTCCCGCTGATCCATTTCCCATCTTTGATTCCACCTGGACACTACAAATTTCCTCCCCCATAGGAACTTCCAGTCCTTAAGGAGGATCTATCTACCTTTATACTCAAGCAATAATTAAGGGGTAAAGTTTAAGCTCATAGCCCCTTTGCCCTGAAGGATCTTCCACATCTTGCCTTTCATGAGAGGAGGAGATGAAACTGCAGAGCCTTCTCCTGCCAGGACCATCAGAATGGGAGTCATGATCATTGCTTACTCACTAGGGGAGAGAGAGACTCAATTCAGTGGCAGGAATGTGCTGAGGAAGGGATGGGGAATGTATGAGTTTCATGAGTTTCAGTCTAGCTGGGACCTGGCATGTTCAGAGCCTGCAGCTTCCATCATTTGCTCAAATTTCCCTCTAATTCCCATTGCTAGGTATAAACAGTCTGATCCCAGCTCCTGACCACACAGGCAGGAGTCCCACCCTCCTAAACATTAATGAAAGATCCCTGCTCTCCGTTGGCTGATTCGGGCTCCACACAGCGCCCTTTCCTCCGGGTCACTCTTCGGTTCCGGTGGAATTTGGCATAGCAGCGTAGCCCTGTGGAAAAGACATGGAAAGGTGAGGAGAGCTCACTACAGCACTAACACCAAATCTCTCTGCCCCAGATACTGCTGCACTGGGGACAGTTCCAGTGCTCTGTCAAATAGGGTGGCAGAGAAATGCCTCACACAGACAAGGCATATTGCTCTCTGGGCACTGGCATCCTGTTTGGCTCACTGTTCTGGGTTTGGGATTACTTGTTCAGGCAGGTTTCACTGGCTTCTTGAAATACCAATGAATTATTCTTATTGTTTCCAGCGATTTTATGGAAGCCCTGCTTGGTGTCCCGCTATTACTTCCCATTACTGTCTAAGTAATCTCTCCACTGAGAAATTACTATAGACTTAATGTGCAGCAGCAGTGACTAGGGACCTCCCCTCGCTATTTATTTCCCTGAAGCTTCAAGAGAGAAGAGAAGAAAGTGTTTGAAGTGTTTACTGGGAGGTCCAATTCAAAGCCCACTGCTCATCTCCTTTAATTTCTCTGTTTTAGATGCTCAACGTGCAGGGTCTGAAAGAAGCTAGCTAATACAGCATACATGAGTATGAAGGGGGAAAAAAAAAGGCTTTTTATTTGTAAAAACTATGAGTACATATTCTCCCATGGCAGTGCAAGGTCATGGGAGTCTCTGGTCATGGTAACTAGTTGGTTTCTGGCCTCAAGAGGTTGATTTAATGGTGTTTCTTGTCTGACTTTGTTACACCAGAATGCACAGCTAGTTGGACCAGACAGGGTACAGCCTATGGGTAAATAATTCCATGAAAACCTTGCTTTTCAGTAGTGGAGGATCTCATCATTTGGGTTGGCAGGAGCTGATTTGACCATTCTAGAAACAGCAGCTCTTTTAATTTCCAGAGCAGGCAGCAGAGGTTTTATAACATTTGTAATAAGACAGCTCAAAACTCTCCTTGGTTGTACACTGGAGAGCGAGATTATGTCACAGAACAATCTTTTGGAATTATGTCCCTGGGCTACACTGAGACCAGCTACCTTAAAAAGTTGGGTTTGTGTCCCTGATTACTAATCAGCCCAGGGCAATCTGGCCTCCTAGAAGGGGAGCATGCAAGATCAGAGTTCTGCTCTTATCTAAGCCTCTTGTCTATCTTACCTGGATCTTCCATCTCTGGGGATCTTTTTTATGCTACAGGATGCGCATTTGCTATCAACTTATAACTAGCTTAAGGATGAAGCAGGGCCTGGGGCAGCCTCATTAGGGATTGCAGAAAAGCTTTTCCAGGCTAATCTATCAGAAGGTCATTTCTGATTAGGACCTTGCAGTGTTACACAACACACCCAAGATGAAGAGCATCATTAAACATTGCAGCTCCAGGAAAGCTGCCCATTTAACTGGGTAAAAAGTAGGTGAACAGCCTGGTCAAATCACTGGGTACCTAAAGCAGGCCACAAAACTTGGCAAACAGAGTTTGGTTCTGGCAGGCAAGACTCAGTGCCTGGAGCTGATCCTGAACATGTTTAGACTAGAAGAGAAAAACACCTTTTAACACCTTCATAATGCATCGGCCCGGTAAGGGCTGCTGTGGATTCTTCAGAAATAGTTTTAAGAAGCAAAAGCCTGAGTCCTTCCCACATCTACTAAATTGCTACAAGCTCAGTTGAAATTAACTTGGGAAAGTCATGTTAGGCACGAGGTCATACAAAACAGTGTTTCCATTGTCTGTGATACTTGAAAGTACTGAAATGTTATGAAATGTGGCTTCTTCTGTTAGGATTGGTAGACATCAGTATCTTTGTTTTCAAGAGAGAAAACAAGATATCCTAGAAGACTCAGCAGTCACACTGTGAGTCAGTGGCAGAGAGAGGCTAAGTGCAGCAGAGCTTGGCTCCTGCTTTCACATACAAACCATTATTCCAAGTCAACGCTACAAAGTCGGGGAGTGTCTTGGGGATGGTTTATATCCCATAACCACGTTTGCTTTTGGTTTTGTTTTGTGTTCAGAATGGTCACTGCCTCCCCTGGCTCCAGGGATATCCAGATGGGTGAGGAGCAGCCTAGGATTCTGTGGGGCTTGAGGACCAGGAGCTTCCTTCCAGTGGGGATGATTGCCTTGGCAGCCACATGGTATAGTGGGTCTGTCCCAAAATCCTGTTGCCTTGTGAGTTTTTTCCTTTTTCTTTTTTCCCTCTTCGTTTTTTGTTTTCAGTTTGTGGGTTTTTTTGTTGTTTTCTTTTTTTCTCTTTAGCACTGTAACCATGACTTGCTCTGCTGCTTGGAACCCAGAGCTGATGTGTGCTGTGCCAGGACCCACCACTCCTCACCAGTGATCTGTGCCAAGGGGTAATTCCCTGTCCTGCAATCTCTTACCACTGCTTTGGGCATTTTGCTGCACTTCAGCCCAACATCCCGTGTCCACCAGGAGCCCCCACTGCTTTTGCTTCTGCCACTGCTTGGGGCTTAGTGCTACAGTTCGATTTGCCAGCCCTGGTGTGCCCGCCTCTGCCGTTGCAGCTGCTGCTTCTGAGGTCTCCTGCTGCCATCCCCAAAAGATACTGAGACTGACGGCTTCCCTCGAGTTTGTGAAGGAAATCCCCGTCTCTGTCTCTCCATTGCCGTGTGCAGAGGCTCGAGTTTGTGAAGGAAATCCCCGTCTCTGTCTCTCCATTGCTGTGTGCAGAGGCTCGAGTTTGTGAAGGAAATCCCCGTCTCTGTCTCTCCGGGCCCAGCCGCCATTGCCGTGAGCAGCACGGCCGAGCCCGCGCCACAGCGCCCCCTGCAGGCGCGGGGGAATCCTCGCCCTGCCCTGCCCGGCCGGGAGCCACCAGCGCCCCTGCTGGCTGTGCCCGGAACTGCAGCGAGGGGACAGTGCCAGACAGGGCTGGGCTTGGGGCTCTGCTCTCAGTGCTGCTTGTTTGGCTTCTTAGACACATAAATACTAGTAAAGAACTGCTATTCCTTTTCCCCAATCTTTGCCTGAAAGCCCCATAATTTCAAAGCTATAATAATTTGGAGGGAAGGGGATAATATTTTTCCATCCTTGGCAGACACCTGTCTTCGAAACCAAGTCAGGGAGCAAAGAGCTGCACTCACCTTCAGTGCACATACAGTCATCGTAACACTTGTTGTTAAGGCCTCGATTGTGTGGTTTGCAGAGGTGTTCACGCAAGTCACAGCAAGAGCCTGCAACACAGGACCAGGAGTCAGCACAGCTCAGGTGTTCCCTCACCTGTAGGGCTACTGACACCCATGATAGCTCCATCCTACAGACATCATCTGGTCCCACAACATACCTAGAGAGCCTCCGCCCTTCCCTTGCATACCCCTTCCTATCAGTAGCAAAAATCAGGACGCATGTCTTAAAACCTGGGCTAGATTTCAAACATCTCATGTTTGGAGAAATGACTCTGCCAAGCTGATCCTGACCTGGGAGGCAGTCCAGGTGGTGATCACATGGCTCTCCTTCAGCTGTCATGGTTTCATTTCCACTGCTGGGGCTCTTACTGCGGCGTTTTTCTATGGAAAAAAAAAAATAGAAAATTTCACACTAGCGTTTTCTTTTTGGAGAATATATTGTTCCGGGGTAAAAATAGCCTCAAATTTCAAGAGTTTTAACTCTAAACCTTCGTAGTCTAATCTCCTCCCTTCTTAATTCTCCATTTATCATTTTTCCTCTGCCCTCCAAATATGGATCCAAAATGAGAACATTCTGAAAATGAGCACAAAACTCAACTGGCATGCTGCTGCTTTTCTCTTTCCCCATCACTATGATCTCATGTCCTTCAGCACATCTATGAATACTAGCTGTAGACGAGCCTTACAGGATGACTTTTGGGAAAAAGGACAGGGAGGTTTAGCACCTTTCTTTTTAGCAGCTGGCCACATTTCTGGTTTGAGATCCTCATAATCGGTCCAGTCAAAGAGTGCCATGTCCAAGGTGGGCATCACATCCCCATCTTGCCTGAGGCGGGCCTGCAAACCATAAAAAAACAGACAGACAATAGATTATACTTCTGTAGAGACATTGAAATCTGCACATTTTCTTGGTGCTTTTATACATTAAAAAGGCTTCATATTTCCCCTCCCCTCCTCCACTCTGTCTTATCCACTGGGGATTCATGGCATCTCATTTTCAAAAGCAAAGAGCTTTCCCTTTTTGAGGCTGAAGCTAAGAGTGAAGTTCCCATTGCTTCTGTGTGAGAGTAAAAGTTGAGCAATGAGCATTAGGACATCCTGGCTCTTCAGCCAAGGGCTCCTACTGTCACTCTGGTCCTTGAAACTCAGTGAAGTTGGACAGCTGAGGGAGAGGCAAGGCTTGGATGTACAGAACAGTTGCCAGCTGTCTCTTTACCTGTGACCGTGGTGAAGTGGCTGGAAGAACAGGAGGCTCTTCTGTGGAAACTGCTGTGTCCAGTGCAGAAACGAGGAGCACGGTGGGAGCCAGACTCGTAGCTTCCTCTGCCTGAAGACTTTGAAACTGTTCTTCAAAGCCTTTGGGTTTCTTGTACAGGGAGCTTGGCCCAGCATCATGAGTCTTCCCTGCAGAGGGCAACAGGTACAGTGGCATTACCTTTCTCATCCCTTTTCTCCATGTGACAGATTTGAGTCAAAGGAATTCATGTTTCATCCAGTCGCTGACCATTGTTCTGTGACCCTGAGCCACTGTTTAGACCACTAAAAAACAGTAATGAGCTATTACAGTGAGAAATCAGGTCCAGAGTATATGCAGCTTGATTTTTGCATGCTTAAGACATACATAATCACACCTTCCTGAAGATGTCTGTCTCTTAAGAAGCAAAGCATGTTTTTTTCTGGTCTCAAGAGTACAAAATGCACCTGTTTAACCATTTTTCAACCAATGGATTAAGCTGTTGCAAATACCTGTGAATACATTCTTATTTGATTTTAGTAGTGAGTTATTTCAATTTAGCTCAAGTCAGGACTTACCTAACTTGAAATTATCTTCACAGATATATCCCTCTTCTTCATAAGTATTTATTTAAATATAGACCGTAAGTTAACCTCAAGAAATAAGCCGTTTGTAGTCTGCAAATATTGCTTCAAACCAGCTTTGTTGCATACTCTTCTATATTGCTAACACAAGCTGTTTAGTCGGTCCCCTGAAAAAACAATAGAGCTCTTCTTACTGAGGCAGGGAGGAGTGATAGATGGAACTCAAGGACGTGACACTCAGCTTGTCACAAAGTGTAGATTGACACAAATTGCCTCACTTTAACAGAACTCAAGGTTTACCACACTGAGCTCATACCACAGAGACACACACCCACAACTTGACCTGCAAAGGAAAGCAGTCCCTATCAAAATCAAGCAACATTTTCAAGTTATCAGTGCAATTTCACCTTTGCAAAATCTGATGTTTTTTCTGCTTGTTCAGCATAAACATAGAAGAATACAAGCTCTGGTAAGAAGAGACAAAATAAGGGAGTTGGTTTTTTTTCTAATTCTCAGCATTTTCTGAAGTCAGTGGAGAGATTTGAGCATGGCTTGGACATACTTGTTTCTAAACTGGGTCATTTGTAAAAATTTAAAAAAATAAAGCAGGCCACCCAAAACAGCCCTTCAAGTCTTATGTACTTTCAGAGCAGAGCTCCCCCTGTAAGACAAACCAGGTCATTTTCACAAAATTGCAGCCAGCACTAAAATTCTGTGCAGTCCCCCTTTTTTCTTGCGCCTCTTTTGTTTGGCAGATTTCTCCCCCGAGCAGGCACACACTCCACACCCTCCACACACCCATGTGGCTGTACCACAGCTGTGTCTCCTTGCCCTCACACAAGAGAGGCTCATTTCCAGTGACACAACAGCGCCAGGTTCCCTTGGAGCTCAGATACCTCGGTGATGTTTGAGCTTGTCCCTGCGGCTGTGGCGACGATGCTCTCGGTTCTGCTTCTTCCCTTTCTCAGAGCCTGGGGACTGGTTTTCCCTCTCAGGATATGACAATTCAAAGCCCAGGAACACATCCTTATTCTGTTTCAGGGCTGCTGGCTGTCCCTCTGCCACCATCTCTTCCACAGCTGAAGCTCCACTGCCCATCTTGAGGGTGTCTTCCCCAGCCAGCTGCCCTCTTGAAGGCATGGCATGGACCCTCTCCTTCTTGGCCAGGCCTTGCCTGTGATGGCGCCCAGTTCTGGGCTGCTGCAGCCACATCTCTTGGTTTTGAAGGTGGTTGTTCTCTGGGGCATTTTTGAGCTTTGTGCCAGGGTTCAGGGAGACTGCAAGGCTGATGTCAGAAAGAACCAGCACGCACAGGAAAAGGAAAGAAGAGAAGGTGGAGGAAGTTTCCATAATAATGGGTGCTCTGTCTCACCTGCAATTAAATAAGAAAAAAAACCCAAACCAATCAACAAGGCAATCAACACTTAGGAACTGTAAAGGCCTTCAAGATTCAGTCCTAGGACACTTAGATGAAAAACACTATGGTGTCCTGAGCTGGAAACAAGTTATTCCCTCTTTGCTTATCTCCTCTTCTCCCAGCCCTGATTACAGCAGCTGAGACACATGTGCAGGGCCTGCAGGGCTGAGAGGTCCCAGTTTCATGTGCAAATGAGGCCATCAATCAGCAGGACACTTCCCTTTGATTCCTCACTAGCCCCCCTGCCCTGCTATTCACAGCCCACCATCTGAGGGGCTGGCTGCTGCCCACAGCTCTAAGCCTGGCACAACACCAGCTGCCCAGCCAGGGCTGGCTGCTGCCAGGTTGGCATCCTGGGCTAGGGGCACTGGCCCCTCCTCACAGCTGGTTTCCTTGCAATGAAGATGTCAAAGGGAACAGAACTTGGGCCAGATGGTGGCCTCACAGGACCAGCAACAGGCCTGAACAGCTCAAGACAGATTTCCACACGTGTTTGCATACTGCTTCAGGGTGGCTGAAATTGGTCAAAGAAAGAAAAACACTGGAGATTTCATGCTGATCCTTCATGGCATAGCAGGGAAATAAAAAGGCTGTCAGTAGAGCAGGGGATGCTGGTGTAAGGACCAAGGGACAGAGAGGCAGACTGAGGTTTCTTTAGCTTGTCCCCCTTTCCCTCCTTGATCCTGTACAGATCACACAGCAAGGCTGTCACTGGGAGGGTAATTTAAGTCCCAAGAACATTGAGACCAAGTTTCACTGAGTCCACCAGCACAGTGGCTGCAGACTGTTCTCATTCATTCTGCTTCACTGTCATATTTTTGAGGGTCTTCTTTAATCCTTGTGTATTACAAGACATGGCTTTGGGACGTTGCACAAGTCAGAGCATTCTCTAATTAAGTTATTCAGTCATTCTCCCCATCCTTTCCCACAGAATGGGGGAAGGGATTTGCAGCATTTCTAGTACAGCTTTTCCAGACTGTCCCTTTCTCTCTGGGCAGCATGAGACCATGCTTAAAAACAGAGTTTTCTGGCATACTAACTGCCAGAAAACCAGGCCTGTGCTTACATTTGAGAAATACTGTCAGAGTTACAGCTTTTCACCCAACCTCATCCCAGTCTTTCCTGCACCTCAGCCCTTGGCTGCACCTGATTTCCATCTGTTCACCAGCAGAACCACTTTGCTGCTTAATCACAAGGGCTCATACTCCCTCATCCAGCTGATTTTCTGCTTGACCCATGCGTTGATTTGGCACTGCCTGGTTTTTGGTACAGGGAGGCAGCCACAGAGGTGGCTTCTGTGAGAAGCTGCTAGAAGCTTCCACCATGTCCAACAGAGCCAATCTCTGATGCTCTGAACATGGACATGCTGCTGACTCAACTAGAAAGGGTGGTAACACCTCTGGATGATATTCAAGAAGAAAATCAAAACAGCACAAGCATGGTTTTTCCAGGGGTGGTGAGGTGCTGTGGCCGGGGCTGTCCCCAGCCAGCTGTGATGAGCCTTGCCTGCCTGGGCTCTTCCTTTCCCCTTTTGTTTCAGACTGAGAGACAGATGTGGAGAATTTTGAGTCAGTGAAAACGCTGCTATCACAGCAGCCCAGCATCCTGGAGTTGAGAGTTGCCTTCATCCTGGTAATTGAAAAAATCCTGTTCACACACTCACCAGCCAATCCTGCCTTTCCAAGATTCCTCTCTGTGCTGTTCATAGCCTGGGAATGTGTTTTCAGTTCTATTCTCTGGAAAGAGGCAGGCAGCACAGGGACCTTCTTTGCATGCAATTTTCAAAAAGCAGGTCTTTCTACTGGCTATTAAAGACAATAAACTGTTCCTTGAGGACTGATTTAGGAGGCACTGAGTAGCTCACTTGCTGGAGGCATAATGCTAGAAATACTATTTTATTGGCAACTATCTGGAAAAAAGGAAAACCAGGCTGACAGCTAAATCTATTTAAAAAGGCATTTGAAGTTCTTCTTCAAAACTGCCAGAACAAATAGCAACACACAGCTCTGCATGGGGTCATTTGCTTTTTCCCCAAACCATGGGGTCTTTGTTTTTTTCCTAGGATTTTCTCTTTAAGAACCAGAGCAAACAAGCTGGATTAAGACATCATTCAGAACAACTCAAAGAGCTAGAAAGAGCATCTTACCTTTTCATCTGTAGGCAAAATACCAAGAGAAGAGAACAAGTGCAAAGAGAATGCAAGGGTGTCTCCAATCTCACACTCCCAGACATGGCCCTTTGATGGTGAACCTGACAGACACATTCTCATTTTCAGTGGGAGCTGGGAGGCAGCTAAATGCTGCAGGGCAATTAAACAGAAGGTCTGCTTCAAAGCACAGGAGGCATTTATTTAAGCTGCCCAGCTGTCTTGTTAGCATGAGCCAGGATGAAAATGCAGGTAGAAGCACAGATTGCCTCACCTTTGTGCTGGCAGAGCAGGCAGGTTAACGTGCTGTGTTACAGCCACATTAATAATGCAGATAAATAATGGAGGTACTGTCCCCTGTTGTCAGGGGAGATCTGAGCTGTTTGCTAAACCAAACCAGAGCATGGAAAAGTTTTGGCTTAATGCAACACTGCTGTGCTAGAGGCAAAGCAGTCCCAGCTTCCTCCTAACCACCTGTTTCCATATTCTAATCTATCTTTAATTCCTCTTCATACTTCATTTTTCTTACCCTGTAGAATTCACACTTAAAAAGACAGCTAGAAAACACAACAGCATCCCTGATTCTCAGTGCTCAGGTTCCTCAACGGCTGAGCACCAAAGTAAACTTCACCCTTTTTTCTCTCAGGACCACAGTCCACAAAAGAGCCCCTTGCTAGCCTGGGCTCATTGGTGTAGGTGACAGCAAGATTCTCAGCCTGCTGATGCAGCCTGCAAAGGATGAAATTCTGCCTGAGACACACACCAGGCAGAAAGAAGTCTGGCCTTTTAAGGAGTTGCCTTTCCTAAATTGCTATAAACAAACACAAGTTACAACAAAGCCTGGAACTCATCCTTTTCTTAGGGGTCATATATTAGTAAGGGAAAACAGATGGAGTATTTGCCAGGTTAAGCTGCCCCTGTAGCTCTTCCAAACACCAGTCCTACATCCTTATTGCTCCACCTCTCTTCCTGCACTGCCTTACAGACCATCAGGATTACCCGAGGCAGCAAATCTGCTCTCACATGAGCACATGCACAGCAGAGCCGCCCAGAGTCAGGGCTGAAGAGTGAGTTGCAGTGCTGTTTTCCAGCCACAGTTTCTGATCCATTTTGGATTAGTAGTGGATGGTTCCAATTCTGTAAGGGAAATTGGGGGAGGGTTGCATCTTGGATAGCTTTCCCTGTGGGAAGTCTTCTCTGGACTCACCAATATAAATGCTATTTCTCTGTTTGTAATCCTGGAAGGCAGCACTGAGAAGGTACACAGAAATTCATGGATGTTTTTCCACAATATATACAGTTGTGTCACCTTGGCTCTGAAATAGACTCTGAAACTGTCCCTGGTGTATTTGTTTTGTATTTGACAAAGCAGGAACATCAGATCATTCATTCATATATCTCACTTAAAACATGATATCTGACAGTCCTAGCTTTGACTTTTCACATATGTTCTTCATGTCACAGCCAAGAGGAACAAAACCCTTGAACTGAGAGACTGTCAGGATCCTTGATGCGTTTAGTATGCTCAAGGGCTGAACCAAGCTGGACCCAAGCACCCCCAAGCTGGGCCAGATTTCTTTCTGGCTCTGATAGACTTGGACTCGGTGTAAAGATTTCCTTGACTCCAGACAATCCCAGCCTGCAGCAATACACAAAGTGTAAGGGCATCTTCATGTGTGTTGTGTGTATATGCCTGTGTGGCAGGCATGACAGACAATAAACCCAGCTTTGTGTGCCAGGCTCCCTGTAAATAAGAAGCCATGGGGTGATGGATGGGCTGGAGAAGGCCTGGAGCAGAATGGATGGGGCAGGCTCTATGGTGGCTGACATGCAGGGAGCTGGCTGGAGCCATGAGGATGGTATTGTGCAGATAAATGAGATTTCACTTCCCTGCTGGGTCTCTTTCCATCTGTTTTTCTGTTTCTGGAGGCAAATGCTGGGAAGGTTCATAAACAATCTGCCAAGAGACTTTCCCATTTCTAAAAGCTCAATCCCAGCTTTCTAGGGTCTCCCAAAGCAGGTAGGTAATATTTGCCCTTCTCTTTTCCTCTTCAGGCAAAAGTACTAACACTTTTATTCTCTCCAACACTTCCTGCATACTTGATTTGTAAAGAATTTAAATTGGTTTTGCTGTTGTCCCAGACATCCTTGGGATGACAGAATAGCAGAATTCCCTGCTCACAGACCTTCAGTCCTTTTGTGTTCCTTTTCAGAGCTGCCCTGCATTTTAGGTTTCCTGTTTCCATCATCACCATTCCTCCCTACCTTGCCTTTTATACTTACTGGACTCCCAAATTTCTTTGTCCCTCACGACTGTGATGCAAGATATTTCCTCTCTGCAGATGTTTGGGCTACCTGAACACACCCACCGCCCCTTTGCCCTGTGCTGTTTTCTCTCATTTTTGCTATCCCCAGACAGCACTTCAGAATGGAAAGGGCCAAATTCAGTAATATACCAATTGCATTAATGGCACAAGAGACAGGACATAAGGATTCAGGCTTGCAAGGCTTTAAGTAGTATCTGTAGCTGCCCCTGTGCCTTCACAAAGCCTCTCCCTGCAATCACCTGAAACTTGATTCACTCAGCATCAGTTGTAGGGCTGGAGCTGGGACTCCCCTCACCCTCAGCTCTGGCTGACAGCTCGTGCTCTGCCTTCCTATCAGGACACAAGTCATCTGTCCACACAGCACAACCCAGGCAACTCCCTCTCCTGCAGCCCAGGCTTGCGAGCTGCCCGAGTCCCTGCTGAGCTCCAGTCCAGTGTTTTGGCTGACACTGGATCCCTTCAAGTCACCACATGCCCTAGCCACAGCTGTGGCACCCTTTCCCCTGAGCCTAGCCCAACCTGCCCTGAGAGCTTCCCAGCACATCTGCCAGGGACAGGTCAGCCCAGCAAGTCACTGCGTGAAGAGGAAGAGCCCATGAATGAATATGCAGTACCCTCTGCTCTGCTTCCCTCTGGGACTTCACAGTGTGGCTGACGCAGCCATCACAGGTGACCTGCTACCAAACAGAGTCTGCTCTACCCAATAATGAGACTAAAATAGCAATGAGCCTGAGATTAGCATCTAAGATATAGTTGCTTGCTGTCAGCATGGCAGAGAAGACTGTTCAGTTCCATGTGCTATGCCAGGTGACAAATGGGACACAATCAACAGGAAAGGTCATTGTTCATCCGACTGGAAAGTACTCGCCAGTGTTAGAGGGAAGAATGGGGCAGATTTGCCCTGATCTTCACTGGGAGGGAGACTTGGATGTGTCCTGACTGGCAGAACAGTTAGGCTGTGCTTTCAATTCTTCCTTGCATGACATTCTCACTTGGAACCATGCATATAAAATTAATGCCTCCTTCTCCAAGGGAGAGGAGATGGGAATACAAAACCACTTCCATTAAACCCTCCGGCTGACAGAAAACTTCAGGTGTGAATTGGATGAGTGTCACTTAAATTCTACGTGATTAATCACTAACTGCAATAAGCCATTTACTGATGCCAAATTGATTTAATTCAGAAATGAGACCTCACTTTTATCAAGAGAGGAAGCGTAGATAACAAGCCGCGGGTACCGGGGGCTCGGTGCACGGCTCTGTAAACCGTAAACAATGACTCGGTAGGAAAAGCTCTGGCTCGGAGCCGGGACATACCCCTGGGCGCAGGAGGGGCTCAGCCCCGCGAGAGGGACCGTGCCTCTGTCCGAGGCCACTTTGCTTCCAAGAGCGACCCGGGGAGCTCGCTCGCAGGAGTGACCCACGGTGGGGCGGCGGGACGCGAGTCCCAGAGCCCGCACGCACACGGTACAGGGTGCAGGGCACGGAGGCGACCCGTGAACAGAACGGGTCAGGTCCGGAGCCCGCTGCCCAGCACGGTGACAATAGGTCCGGCCGAAGGCACCGCGCCCCAGCACCGGCGCTGTCCGAGCCCTGCGCTCCCCGCACCGCTGAGCGATGCCACCGTGACCGGAGCTCCGCGCGCATCCCGGCGGCGGCGGGACCGGGGATCCCCGGCACCCCAAGTCTTTGTCTCCTCCGGGGAGCACGGAAAGTGGGAAGGTGTACCCCGGTCCTCCCCAGAGCCTGGGACAGCAGAGGGGAATCCCGCACGGAGCCGCAGCCCCGGCCCCGGAGCAGCGCTGCCTTACCTGTCCCGGAGGTGCCGGTGTGGCGGAGCCCGGCACGCAGGGCAGGCTGAGCTGTGCGAGCGGCGGACGGGAGGAGGTCTGCGGGGGGCAAGGGGTGTTCAAACCGAGAGGAGGGGAGGAGGAGGAGGAGGAGACAGGGGAAGGCAGTGGGGGAATGTGGAGAGGAACCGGGGACGCCGGGAATCCCGGGGGACTGGGGTGCATGGTGCGGGAGGAGGTGGGGCTGGGAGGGGCGGAGGGGCTCCGGGCGAGTTGGGGGCACGGGGGCATGCCAGGGGAGCGGGGTGCGGGAGTGCCCGGCGCTGAGGAGGAGGTGGGTGAGAGCGCAGAGTGCTGGTGGCAGCAGCGGTCCCCGGCCCGGGCACGGACGGGACAGACAAAGACCAGAGACAAAGGCGTGGCAGCCCGGGGTGGAGGGGAGCGGATGAGCCGGTGAGCCCCGCTCACCTGCGCGGTGGGGCGGGCTCCGCGCTCCCGCGGAGTTCCCCCGCGTTATAGTCACGGAGAGCCTCGGGCGGCTCAGCGTGCCCCGCTCCCTGCCCCGAGCCCCCGGCCCCGCCGTGACGGGGCAGCCGTGAGGGCGCCGGGACCCCGGGGGGCAGCGGGACCGGCTCCGCGCCCGCTCCTCCCGCCCGCCGGGGGGCGCTCGCCGAGCCCGCGCTGACGTCACCCGCACGCGCCGCCGCCGCCCCGCGCGCTGGGCGGACGTGAGGGCGGCGGGCCCGGTGAGGAGCGGGGAGGGACAGCGGGAGACGGGACACCGGGGCGGGTGGGTCGTGCTGGGGCGGGGCCGGTCGGCGGGTGCCCTGTGCTGCAGTGCATGCGGCGGGAGCCCCGCTTCGGGAGGGAGCAGCGGCGAACGGGCGGGTCCCAGGCTCGGGGATGATGCTGAGGAGAGGCGGTGCTTGCGTTGAGTGGGACCGGGGTGCTCAGGGATCTGTCCCCGTCCTCCCTCCCCTCTGCTCGGAGTGGGCGAGGGAGCGGCGCTGCCCGGGAGCCCGGCGCGGGCAGGGCTCTGGGAGGGCTGGTGATGGGCACGGGGAGCGCGGTGGGTTATAGTTACATGGTATGTCCAAGGCCAGCTTGGATGGAGTTTGTACCAGCCTGGGATAGCGGAAGGTGGCCCTGCCTCTGGCAGGGTGTTGTAATAAGATGAACTTTAAGGTCCCTTCCAGATCAAACTGCTCTGTGATTCCGTGATCTCCCAGCCTGCACAGTCCTTGACTGTAGCACCTAGTTCCTACTTTGACTGCATGGAGTGGTGGATCCCTTTGGGTTGCTTGGACCTGTCTTTACGGAGGGATGAAGTATAAGTGAGGATGTGACCCTTAACCTCTAAAAACACAGATTGTATATGATACTCTATAGATCTTTTGTACTAATTTGACAGACACTGTGGCTGGGGTGCTAGAGAGATGCTTAACTATTTTAATTTTATTTAGTGTAGCTGATCACTAATATTCCAGGAAGTCTTTGTATACAGTGTTATAACTGTTTTAAAAGCTGTGGATGTTTTGTTGACCTAATTCTTTGCAGGTCTGATAAACATGTGTCTAAAGAGCAGATTGGAGCATCTGTGGTTTGTCAAAAGTCTTTGTAGGACACCTGAGTTGCTGGTGGAGCTAGGATGCTCCAGAGGCATTTAAAGACCTCGACAATTCATGAACTGTGCTGCTGTTAGTAGTCAGAATTTGCTTGCATGCAGAGTGTGTGGATAAAATAATGAAAAAAAGTTTCTAATAGATACTTATGTGCACAGTGGCTAAAATTGTGTAAGGCACGGAGTCTGCTATGCAGGGAATGTGGTTGGGAAGCTGAATTCTAGCATCTGCTGTTTGATTGTTGGCACGTGAAACTCAGTTTGTCACAATATTGTGCTGCCGTTTGTAGCTCACAAATTTCAGGCTCCCGAGGGATGTAGTCATGGCTCAAGCCTGTCAGAGTTCAAGGAGCAGCTCAATGATGCTCTAGTTTAATTTTAGGTGTTCCTGTGAGGAGCAGGAAGTTGAACTCCATGATCCTTATGGGTGCCTTCCAATCTAAGATATTCTATAATCCTGTGTCACAAAGTTGACTTAATTATGCAGCTCTGCAGAATTTGGGTTCCTTGGGACTGCAGAGAGAAACTCAGAAGCTGCTGTCAGTGGCAGCAGATGACAACCTGTGTGATGGTGTGTCAGTGGAAGATGTAGCTCCAAGCTTGGACAAGCAATGGTTTGTGGTGGTGTTAGAATAAACCCAAAACCTCAAGAAGTTCCTGTGTTATAGCAGGAGATAGGGCTTAGAAAAGGGAAGTGCTATGAAGCTTTTAAAAAACCAGTGCTTCTTGTGTTACTAAAAACTATTTGTCTGAACTTTCCTATATCCCAGAAAGGGAGAGAGACTAAAAACCCCAGTAATTAAATTATGAATAATCTCTCATCCTGAGGTGTGTGCACTGTCTTGTGCTCTGCTGGTAATCCTTGAGGATGTGCTGTGCTTATGGGGAATGTTCACACGTCTCCCTGTGGGCTCACAGTGTCTTCTGGTGCACAGCTCCATGAACTGACTAGATGAATAACACAGGAGCCAGAGGATAACCATTCCTTTTGTGGTTACTTGCAGTGCCTGGGGAGGATGACCACTCTCACACGGCAGGACCTTAACTTTGGGCAAGGTAATGTGTTGTACTAAGCTGTGACTGGTGTCCTTGTGAAGCTTCTCCTGGGCACTGGCCTTGGGGGAATGTTGTTGTAGGGTTGCTCTGTCCCTAAACTTTCTGCAGCTAAGAGTGAAATTTATGCAGAAAAATACAACCTGTAAAAAAGTTCCCCATAGTCTATGGCATTGCTCTACTTTCCTACCCCCTATTCCAGCATCCTTTACTTCTGTTTTTCAGTTGTTGCAGATGTTCTTTCAGAATTTCTAGAAGTAGCTGTTCACCTCATCTTGTATGTCAGAGAAGTTTACCCTATTGGGATCTTTCAGAAGAGGAAAAAATACAATGTACCTGTCCAGGTAGGAGATTTTCCTGGAAGCTGACAGCCACATGGACAACCAAAATAGCAAGGACCAGTCAAATACTCACCAGAACAAACTTAGACTCTGAAGTGATTGTTTAATGTACAGACTTATTGTTGAGGAGAGCTTAGTTGTTGTGATAACAGAGAGCAGCCCACAGCTGAGGATACAGCAGGTGCTCATGGAACAAGCAGGTCACATAACAGCAGTAGAAAGCTGCCCCAGCTCTGTGCAGTGAGGTAACAGGAAAGCACATTTCCTAGGAAGCAGAGATGGTTCAGCTGTGATGGTGCAGTAATCTGCTTCAGCCTCAGCTGAAAGAGTTGCTGCTTTGAATGGGCAACTCAGCCTTTTTCAGCACTATGTGAAGCATGACTTGAATGCCTTGTACACACTGGTGCTTCTGTTTAAACCTTCCCCTTTTAGCATTTTCCTGGCTCATATCAAACCCAGCTCTGACTCTTGCCTGTGTTTGCTGCAGATGTCCTGCCACCCAGAGCTGAACCAGTACATCCAGGACACACTGCACTGTGTAAAGCCGCTGCTGGAGAAGGTGAGCTCAGACCAGGGACCCGGGCAAAAGTACTGCAAGTGGATTTGATAGAAAGTAAGAGAACATAAATATTATCTTATTATCTTAAGCAACATTTGTTTACAAATTTACCACGCACAATATACTAGCTGATAAAAGTTCCTAACAAAACTAAAAGCATCATAACCTTTCCTGCAGTTAGGACTGTGCCTTGCTTGTCTCAAATACCACACAAAGACACGTGCCTGTGTATTTCCATCCTACTATTCTGCTTTACAATCCATCCCAGTTTAAGCATCTGTTGTGGCAGAACAGTTTGAATGCTTTGCTGTGAACCAGCAAGCAAAGGTACATGTGGACTCCGGGTTTTGTGAGAGAAAGGTGTGACTGATGAAACATTCCAGGAGGCTGCTGGCAAGTTTTGTATGCCTTGCTCTTTACAGACAACTTTAATGCACATGTGGAAAATGGAATTAGGTCTGTTTGAAATTGTACAAAGCTGATCTGTTTGGGCAACAGTCTGAATGTAACTTCATCAGTGTCTGTCCCAGAGGGATGCAGTGAGATGGCTGTGCATTTCCTCCTTTGTTCCAAACAGGATCTGGAGCAATGTACAGTTTAGCACACTTCATCTCCTTCAGCCCTAGCCACAAGCTGGCAGCTTTACAAAAGCATTTTTTCTGATTGCTAAGAATAATCTGGATTCAGATTTTGGATAAGGGCTTGTGCTGTGAGCCCCAACAACTGAGTGTATTCCACTGTATCAAAGTATATGAAGCACACTGTGGGCAGCAGCCAGCTCATATTAAGGAAGGGATTTTTCTATCTTGGCTCCTACAGAACGATGTGGAGAAAGTTGTGGTTGTAATCCTGGATAAAGAGCACCACCCCGTGGAGAGATTTGTCTTTGAGATCACCCAGCCACCTCTTCTTTCCATTAGGTGAGGTTTCCACTCCTGCTTGCTCATGGTGTTTAACACCCAGCCCTGCTAGATATTCTGGGAGCAACTTCAGGCCTTTGCTGCATGCTAGTAACAACTGCTGTCTCCTGCACAGTTCTGAGTCCCTGCTATCCCATGTGGAGCAGTTACTGCGTGCCTTCATCCTGAAAATCAGCGTGTGCGATGCTGTGCTGGACAACAACCCCCCAGGTAAATGTCTCTTGGATCCAAACAGCCTAATGCCTGGCATTGCTTGGCTTGGCTGATCCTCTGGGAGCTGTCCCCTGAGCTGGAACATGACACTTCTCTTAGGTTGCACCTTCACAGTTCTGGTTCACACACGGGAGGCTGCCACACGCAACATGGAAAAGATCCAGGTGATAAAGGTGAGTGATACCCTTGGGCACCTGACAGTGTGAGAAGCTGCAGAGCAAAGACTGTGCAGTGCAGTTTGGGCATCTCTAAGGTTAAGGCTGAGGGATATTTTAAACATGTAGGTTGGTATCACGAGGCACATCGTGACTACTTGAAATGCAGTGAAATGGTTTGTGCTGGTGAGCTGACAGCACATTTGGCACACACAGCTAAAACTGCAGACAACTTCAAGTCTTGAAATACCTTGTAACAATATTCACTGCCCAGTGCTTGCTTAGACACTTAGAAATACTCAAGCATGTAGAATAGATACTTGAATTTAATCAAGCAAAAAAGCAGCCCTCATCCACTCTGTGGTGGCTGATTTTCTATAAATAGCAAGAATGACTAAAATTTAAGTAATGAGTAGGTTTGGGGGCACAAATACATTTTATCTTACAGGAAGCTGTGTGCAGAACACTTACTAAAGGAAAATTACTTTTCAAGAATCCTTGCTTAGATACTGGGAAACTTTTTTCCTGAGTCAAATTATTTTAGGTATCCTAAGGCACAACAAATAAAGCTAGTGAAATATAAAATTGTTTCAAAATGAAATTCTGTTCTGCACTGCTTAGTAATGGAAACTTGTGGTGTAGTAGACCCACCTTTAGACTTCCAAGGCAGGATGGAACCCCATGCCCTAAGCATTCTGGAGCTGCAGTTAAATTCTGGTGTAATGAGCTGGGCATGGCAGCTCAGGACAGATGGATGTCTTTTAAAGAAGTGAGTTGTCACCTTTGCAGTAAGTGAATTGGGCTGACCTCAGAGTTTGATGCTGTAACTGAAGATAATTATACTGAGCATCGGGGACAAGTGTGTGTTTTGTTGTTGTGAAGGTTTGAATTACCTGTTCCTTCCCTCAGTCACTCTGTCTCTTTCAACTTAACACAAAACAAGTGCTGAGGAGGAGCTCACCTTACAGGCCTGCCAGTAACACCTTGTGTTCCTACCCCCAGGATTTCCCGTGGATCCTTGCTGATGAGCAAGACATGCATATGCATGACCCCCGACTTATTCCCCTGAAAACCATGACATCTGACATCTTAAAGGTGAGCAGAGCATTCTGATCAAGAAGTGCTGAACCTGCTGTAGTTCTGAACTTTGAGTGCTCTGACACCAGCTCGTCAGTTTTCTGTGGTGTAATAACTTTAAAAAATAAAATATTGCTGAGCAGTAGCCTAGTCCTGCAGGTGTCTGTGCCAGTAATCAAAGCAGGGCATTTTACTCCTCATAGGAAAATAGGAAACCTGATTATGGGGGAAGGTATAAGCACTTTCTATTCAGCCTGTTGCAGGCTTTTTTTTTCTATTCACCTACCTGTGTACCAACAGAACTGTTGCTTGTTTCTCTCTCCAGATGCAGCTCTATGTAGAAGAGCGAGCTCACAAAGGCACCTGATTTCAAATCTTCTTTGCCTTCAAGCTTCGTCTGATCTTCCAGTGGAGTAAGATCTGTCACAAACTGTAACTTGATAACCATCTCTTCAGCTGGCCTTCTGGGTGAATGTACAGCAGCTGCTGCCTCTTTATTTCAAGTGCTCTTATGTATAAAGAACTGACTTGGAATGGGGAGCCAGAGCCTGTTCCCATGTTGACTTGTGTGAGAGAGCACAGGTGTTGATACAGCGTGTCCCTGAGGAGTCAGTGCTTTATTACCAGTCCAGTTCTCACCTGGAAAGGGCAGCTCCATTGCACACAGGCAGTGATAGACAGCAAGGAGCTGTCCAAAATTCATGAGAGCAACATTTGTGCTGAGGGGGAGTGAGGCCTTACGGAGTGTCTGTCCACTGTGACCATCCCAAGTAGTCTTCAATAAATAGTAAGTTTTACCCCAGTTGAACTGGGTTGAATTCTGTCAAAACCAGTCTCCCTTCTTCAGTGAGGAAGTATTTTTATTTTCTGTGGAAGTTCCACTGCTTTTCTGGCCCATTTGTGGACTCTGTCAAATCCTATGAAAGGCTGTACAGCCTTGGTCTCTCCCCTTTCATGCAGAAATGGCATTAGCAATGTGGTATTGTCTGTCCAGCAAGAACACCTGCCAAGTATCCTACTCCTAACAGAGAATAGGCAAGGAAAGCACTGTTAATCTTACACCTGTCAGAGGAGATTGAACATGGCCTTGGCCTTAATTCTGGGTGTATAAGGGTGGCAGCCCCAGTTCAGTGAGCTGAGCTTGTTTGTCAGAGAATTTGGTACACTAGCCTGTCTAGCTCCTCCTGCTTCATCCAAGTAACTATAGATCAAGGCTGGGCTCTGCTTTAACGTTTTATATTGGGCTACGCTGCTCAGTACAAACCAAAGGTGATGTGGGAAAAGCCCAGCACAATCAAAAGGCACTTGTGCTGTTAGGCAGCTGCCTCAAGGGACTCATTACCACCTGTTTTTCTACCTGCTTATTCCAACACCAAGGGACTTCCTTTTGGATAGGAGGGCAGGTACCATTTTGATCATGCACACTTAGAGAAAGGGTAAGGAATTGACTACCAATGAGACATCACTTAGGAACAAGGGGTGACAGTTTCCTGATGCTATGAAGGGTCTGATGCAGATCATAAAACTTAACTGAATCAGGAAAGAAAATACCATACAAAACAATCTGTGGCAGAGTCCTTGTAGATACCATTGGTAATCTGAAATTCAACATTTTAGCTTTATCCTTCTTAAGTTCCATAAATAATAAAGTGTCTTTAAGACTGTGTGTGTTAGCATAAGAATGTATTAACTAGAAAACATAGATCTCATATTTAATTGCCCCAGTTTTCCTCTGCAAGGGCACCAGGAATTGGAGTAGCATCCATGGTAGAAGAGGATGGAAGAGGACAGAAGCCCTTCCAAAGGGCTGGGCCTGCAGAAGTTCTGCTATGAACAAAAGCTGCAAGACAAAGCTAGGACACACCCAGAGAGTACAGGCAAAAACAGTGCACCTGAGGCCACTTAGTTACAGTCCTGAAGTGAAAGCAAACCCTTACACTGTGCTTCATAAAGCTGTCTGGGGCCCGATGGTGATGCTGCTGTTTGTCACACGGATCCCGTACCAGCCTTCCCAGTACTGCGTGTCCCTGCCTCCGTGCTGGAACCAGATGTGACGAACTCCTGCTGGGTAATTCTGGAAGGTGTGAGAAATCTGCACGGAAAAGAGAACTCCTCTTAATTTGCCTAAATAAACCAGTGCTCACCTAGAAGCTCAGAAAGCTACAGTGTATGTGTGTCTTACAATGAGTTCTTCCTGAGCCCAGATAGCTTTCATTGAAAGTGCACCATACCCCATTTTTGGGGGGGGATTTGGCCTTTCTCACTCAGCCTTCTCCCCAAAATCCTATCTGAGTTAAATTAACATTAAGTTTGATTCTTAAGTGCATGTATAAGTAACATCTAATGCAGAATGTACAGCAGATCAAACCAGTTAAACAACTGTGACAGTTTAAGAAAAGTTAAATCTGCAATATTTGGCTATCCATGCAGTAGTTTTAAAACACTTTTTTTGATAAAAAAAAAACAAAACTAAAATCCGCTCTTGTTATTGAATTATTTAGACAGAATCTTACATAAAACCAAGAAACAATTAAAAAGACTGCACTAAAACAACACAGAAGCCCACAGGATGCTCTCTAAAAAATGTTCAGCACCTAAAAATAGCACCTGTTTCATTCAGGACACTGCTGGTTCTTCAGCATCATCAATAGCAAGGACTGACTCACCTTCTCTATAGAGGAGGCCAAAGAGCAGAGAAAGTCACTGGCACTTTTGGCCGAGTGAGACTTGCAACACACATATGCCATAACACTGCAGCCCTGCCTCCAGGGCTGCTGCTCACCTCTCTCCACTTGGCATCACTCCACTGCTCAATGACCACTGGGGCAGGGTGGAATTCCTCCAGGACAATGTAATCTTTGGAGAGCAGCCTCACGGTGAGCTCATAAAGGCACCCGCAGTCAAACCTGGCAGAGTACCTGGAGAGGCAGGAGGAATCAAGGAGCAGGGCTGTATATACAGCATTCAGTTCTCTTTATTTTTCAAAAGCAGTCTCCAAGGGGATCCCTGTCTGCAGAGGAAAAGGAATGTCATCCCCATAGCTATAGAGAAGTTGTAGAACTTAACAGCTGTCCCACCCTTCATAGGATTGCCAGCTTGTAGTTCCACTGAGTAAATTTAGATTCAGCTTATTCTTTCCTCAAGAGCTACAACTCCCAAAGAGTAAAGAACTGATTTTTATAGCATGGAAAGCTCCAGCAGCCTAGCCTTCCCCTAGACCAATGGCAGATATTCTAATTTTCAGTGCTTCCACTCACCAGTCCTTGACTGTAATTTCAGGCCGTTTCTCATCCATCAGCTCATTGCAATAGCCTTCCTTGTTCAGGGTAATGAGTTGAGACTTGAAGCATGGTCTGAAATAGACATAGAAATACCCAGTTTTATAGAACACGTATTTTCCCTCTTGCTGTCCTTTCCCTGACAGCTTTAATACCCACCCAGATCCTGAAGGCCCTCAAAGCTGACCTGGCTAAACCCTGCCTCATCCACAGCCAGAACCTGACAAGAAAATGAAACCAGGAAACAGGAAACCACTGCCTAGTGCTTGTAAAAGCTGTTGATCCTCCTCCGGTGACAGCTTTTATTACAAGTTCTTAGTGTTTCACACTTACCACTCCTGGAGGTTACAGAACTTTAACCTTGTCTTGTAAGTGCCTTTAAGTTTATCAGACTCTTAACCTTTTCCTACCACCTTTGAGAGAGGAGAAGCAGGGATCCCATGTGGATTACCCTATGTAAATTACAGAAGTTCCTGGAAGGCAGAGGAATTTAGCACCTGTTGTGACCAATTCTCTCAGCAGTACCCATCTCTTTAGATTAACTGGCATAAAGGGTTAATTAAGCTCCTTCCTTTTCCCACAGGTGATATAAGGTTCAGTAACCTGCCACCAGCCTTCTAACCCTGGTGCCTTTCCAGACAGATGCGAGGAAGTAGGTTTCCCAGTTCCTGATTACTGGAATTCAGTCCTTACTGATATGAAGTGACGAAGTATTTGTGTACTGTGGTGTCTGGCATAGGCCTTCCATGATCTCCAGGCAGCTCCTCAATTTTCCACAGACTTCCTCCATTTTTATCAAGTGTCCAGTGCTTGAAGTTCTCTAGAAACACAGGTGTCCAAGGTTAGGACCTCACTTCAGCTACCAGGAAGATCTCAGCTTTCATTAGAATTAGCAATAGGAGAATTCTAGGAAGCTACTTGGTGTTTTCAGATCCACTGTCTTTTTCCTACAGCTGTAAGTGACTCCTGTCATTATGCTGCCATTACCTTTAATGTGGTTGTCAGCATCCAGGACAGTAGGTAGCAGATTTCTAACCTCGTCACAAAATCATAATCAGCAATAAAGTAGGATTACTGTAGTCATATTAGTCAAGTCTTTGGTAACAGAAGCTCTCCAGCTGCCCACAGGTTTAATCCCAATACCTGATCGTTTCACTACCACATTGTACTTGCAGAGTAAATTAATGGTCACTGCCTGCCATATGGGGCCTCATGACTCCAGATTGTTCTAGCTAAAACCACGAAGTATTGGTAAATACATACATATATGTATTAAATACACACATAAATACAAATATATTTACCTACAGCAGTTTTATTGTAGGAGTTGAGCTGTGAATTTGACCTAGCAGAGCTACACCCAGTCCCACAGCACCAGCAGTAGCTGAGGCATGCAGGAACTGACTCATTCTGACTGTCTCTTAGTCCTTTCTTACAAATAATGAAACAAACCTTCGGCACAAGGGTTTTTGATTAAGTTTTTCTTCAAGTGGCAGAGCAAATAAAAGATCTTCCAGTCAGAGACTCTTCTGTCCAAGCTCTGAGAATAGAACCCATCTCGCTGGCACTTGCGCTTCCACAGGGTGGTCAGGTCCACCACGTAGCGCCACTGCGTGCACACCAGCCGGCAGGTGCGGAGCAGGTCCCGGGCGGGCAGCAGCGACAGCAGCTCCACCAGCACGTCCTCGGGCAGGTCGCCAATGGTTGTCATGGCAGAGCGCGATGGGGAATCCCCGCCTCCACGGGCCGAGCTGCCGGAAGCAAAGGGAGGAACCTCGCTAAGAACAGAGCCCGGACAGCCCCAGGCCCGGGCCCAGCCCCAGGCCTGATCCCGACCCCAGACCCGCTCCCCGCCCGGCTTCGCCCCCAGCCCCGGCCTCAGCACCGGCCCCAGTCCCGGCCGCACCTGGCTCCGCCCATCGGCGCGTCAGGACACGGATGTCCGGGTTCCCGGCCTTTCCGCGGTGTGGGCCGGGCCGGGCTGGAGCAGTGTGGGCCGGACAGGGCTGGGCTGGGCCGGGCCGGCGCGATCTGGGCCGGGCCGGGCCGAGGCGGGGCCGCTCTCCTTTATCACCCGAGCCCGGGCCGTTCTTCCCACATATGCGGATCTTGATCGGGACAGGAGCGGCCCAGGTAAGAGCGCTCGGTGCCTCCCCTGGGTCACTGCGGGTTTCCTGGGGTTTTTCCTGGGTAGCGCTGTGGAGGGAGGAGAGACAGGGGTGTGCTCCGAACGAGTCCAGGAATCGGCGCTGCCTGGGATAGGAGCATGTCCGTGCTGCAGAGCCGTTCACAGCTTGGATGCTTAACTGAGGTGTGAAAGGAAAGGAAAGGGCTCTCTCCCGAATGCGGGAGGAAGCCTGGCTGACAGTGCTCCATCAGCAGGAGAGGCTTCTGAAATCCCTGTACCAGTATGATCCATCCCGCTTACTTTTTAAAAATTACATTTTAGCCTTTGGGACTGTGGTTGAGGGTTGACGTGTGAGGAGAATGGGAAATCACTAATGCTGTCTCTTATAAAGTCAGGAAATTCTAAATTACAGCTTGCCCTTGCTGGGTGCAGTGCATATCGAGGATACATCTATCTGAACGTCTAGATTTAGGATGCTGTTACAGCAGTCACTCCCAATTTTTTCCCTTCCTCGCCAGGTTTGGCACTGCTGTATTTAGTTAAGTTGCCTGACAGGCTATTTCATCTCTGTTCTTAGTGGTCTCCCAGGCTTAATGAGTCATTCCTGAGGAGTTTGCTGCATCCATTGCAGTTTGCTGGAATCTCAGCAGCTTCCAAGCACCAGGACTCAGCTGACAAAAAAGCAGTGTCACAGTGCATCCCTCAGGGGTGACGTGGGCTCTGCATCTGCACACTCATCTTTCTATAGTCCTGCAGCACCTGGACCTGAAAGTCTGGGCAGCAGAGAGCTTCTGGAGTTCAGAATTAGCACATGGAGTTAGAGCAAACGCTTCTGACTTAATTTCTCTAGTTATGAGACCATGGACAATAGAATATTTGAGTTATATTTGAATTATTTTCAGTTATGCTCAGGCCTTTATACAGACTTCTGACTAAGGCAATTAAATGCCAGCACTCTGAGGGAAAGCCTGTCAGAGAATGAACTACTGCAAAGGTAGCTGGCAAGATGCTTAACACAGATATTTGAGTACTGCTTTGCAGCATTTGTTATCAGGGATGTTCTTAAAGGCACAACAAACACCCATGTGCCTCCCTCTGCAGAGGAAATCATTCCTGAGGAGCTGATTTTTGCAGCAGTAGAGATTCTGGAAGGACTGATTCCAGCCTGGAAATTAAACAAACTGCCCACAACTGCAGCTGTCAAATATACACATTTTTTTGGGCAGATTTAATTCAGGGCTTTTGGAATATAAAAATAGTAATCTGCTTCAGGATGAACAGGAGACCTTGGGGCTAGGAAGCAAAGTCATGCCTTCAGATAACATTTATTTTCCTTTTTTTTTTTTTTCTACTGCATCCATGTCCGACACTGCTGAGGGTGGGAAAACCTCACCACTGCTTTCCACCTTCTCTCTCAGACAGTTGTGCCAGCCTGCCCCAGGGATGGAGTCCCTCCCTGAAGCAGTCCTGATCCGAATCCTGGCCTCCGTACCTGCAGTGGAGCTGGTGCTCGTGTGCCGCCTGGTCTGCTGCCAGTGGAAGAACCTGGTCGATGGAGCTGCACTTTGGATCCTCAAGTGTCAGCAGGAAGGCCTCACCAGAGCAGAGGCAGATGCAGAGAACTGGCAAAACTTCTACTTCCTGAGTAAGAAAAGGAAGAATCTCATCAAGAACCCATGTGGTGAAGGTGAGAGACATCACAACAAACTTCAAGGCATCAGAGAGATGATCAGTCACTGAGAATTGCATATTTCTAGTCTTTGAAATAGATCTTAGTTGCTGTCAGGTTGCAGAATTTTCTCCCTGCTCAAGAGTCAAGTTATTCAATCTGTGCAGCCAAATCCTTTAATGAGCACAAAGGCCTTTGATAATCAGCCTTTGCAAAAAAACTTTACACAACCTCTGCAGGGATCTAAATCATGTTTTAGACACAAAGATGTCCTTTGCAGAATCCATCCAATGGGGCCATGGCATTTGTTTCTGTATTGTTTCTTGCCAAGCCATGAAGGTGAGATGAAGCCTTTCCCAGCTCAGGGGTAGATCTGCCCTCAGCTCACCAAGACCTTCAGGCTTCTTTCCTTGGAGCAGCTCAGGCCAATGGTGTTTTTACCATCCTTAGAGACTGGACACACACCCCAGGTGCCATTATTCTCAGTCTCTGAACTTCACTTGCCAGAGCTACAAGCTGCTTAGCAATAAGCAGCAGTAACCAAGCCTCACAACCCAAGCAGCAACAATTTCACTCATCATACACCAAATCAGTATCAACAAGCTTCCCCATTTTCTTTACAGAAACCTTTGCCTTCTGCAAGCTTTTCCAACATCCAGATTTCCCTCTTGAAAACCCCAATGTTCAAGGTCTTACTGCTTCAGAAAATGTCACTTAGTGCTTTAGAAAAATTAGAAATAAAGCAATCAGCATCTGTCCCCAGAGTCTCTATGTGTTGTGACACCAAAAATGCTGACACAGTTTAGAATACCTAAATCCTTTCCCTGGAGTACTTTCTGAAACTCACACATACACAGCCACTTTGCTGAGGAATGTTAAAGTTTGGTGTGATTAGCCTCAGACTAAAGGTTTTTGCCTGACCTCTACTTAACAAACATATCCATACTGTACATACAAATTCAGTGCTGTGTCTTAGTATCAAACTTTCACAAGCCAAAGGAAGGTTCCAGTGGGAGATGGTTAAGTTCCCACATCCACAGGACTCATCCAAGTCTCTTTTCTGCCGTTTGCAGAAGACTTGGAGCACTGGGGAGAGGTAGAGAATGGAGGTGATGGCTGGAAAATTGAAGAGCTGCCAGGGGACTTTGGAAAAGAATTTCCTAGTGAAGAAGTCCATAAATACTTTGTTACATCTTATGAGTAAGGCTGCTTTCTTCTCTCATTCTGGAAAGGGGCGTTTTTGGTTCTCTCAGTCCCAGGAGAGAGTGTGATACCAACCAGCATCCTGTGTTTCAGGTGGTGTCGAAAGGCTCAGGTCATCGACCTTAGGGCTGAGGGCTACTGGGAAGAGCTGATGGACACAACCCAGCCTAAAATCATGGTAAGAGACTGGTAAGTATTAAGGGAGGCCCTGACAACAGGCAGAGGGTTAAGAAAGATAAGGAAGAGCAGGGAAGGCATAGACCTCATATATTGGGCCTTAAAATCTCAGCTGCCAGGATCCTGAATGTGGGACAGGGCTCACAGGCAGCTCCCACAGGCTTTAAACTGTTGGAGCACATGAGCTCCAAATCCCAGGTTCCTGTGGTGAATGAGGGGAGGTGGGGGCTGGGCTAAGAACCACTGCAGATTTCCATCTCAAACCAAGGCTGCAGTAATGTGGTGAGTGTGGTGGAGCCTTTACAGAGCTCTTGCAGGCAATGCCAACAGCCTGGCTCTCCCTGTAGGTACGCAGGGCGCAGTGATGCTGGCTGCCTCTATGAGCTGTGTGTGAAGCTGCTCTCTGAAAATGAGGATGTGCTGGCTGAGTACAAAAGTGAGACTGTCACCATCCCACAGGATAATGATGCCAGCTGGACTGAGGTGAGTTACAGATATGGGCTCAGAAGGTGACACCCAACCTACATGAATCAGGAATATTTTTAAGCAGAAGAATTCTCCAAGGGGAGGAGAAGGCTATGTTGTATTATCTGGAGCCATGACCCTGTGACTGAAAAAGGAAAAGGGAGGCTGCTTTACAGGACACTTGGATACTTGCTGAGTCACTAGCAGGTGTAAGGTGAAGGAGATGTCCAGCTGGGAGTGATTAAGTGGCCTCAGAACCATGGGATCATAGCTTCTCCCACTGTAAATGTCCCAGTGTTATCCAGCCTCACAGGTCTGATTGTGGCCAGTGGGGCTGAAGGCTCTGTGCACTGAACACAGTGGTGGTTTGACACTCACTAACCACTATTTTGTCTCTTGTCCCAAAGATCTGCCACACCTTTTCCAGCTATGGTCCTGGGGTCCGTTTTGTGCGCTTTGAACACGGTGGCCAGGACACACTGTTCTGGAAGGGTTGGTACGGTGTCCGTGTCACCAACAGCAGTGTGACAGTGGAGCCATAGCTGTGCTTCACCAGGATCTGCATGCTGGAGCTGGCTTCCCTCAGGGCATCCTCCAGCCTTGGGATGGTTTCTGCATGGTGCTGCCTCTGGCTATAGAGCATATGGCCTTTCTGCATAGGAACATTCATGCAAGATGCCAGGAACCACCACTCGTCCTTCCTCAAGAGGAACTATGCAAAGAATGTGAATGAATCTGTGAATGCACAAGACTCAGCCTCACCACTTGCACTGATCCTCTCTGTCAGACAGGAGATCACCTAAAAATCCTGCAGATCTCCCCTCTTACGTCTCTAATCCTCTCATCAGGTATCTCTCCTGCCTGCTTCCCTATCTTGAGCACTCCTTAACTTGAAGGGATGCTTTAAGTATATTTTCTGGAAGTCAGAGTGGGAAGAAAAGAATAAAGAAAACCACAGGCCCTGTGTCTCAAAACATACCAGGGAAACTCAGAGCCCTGTCCCCAGCTGTTCCCATGACCTGCAGTGAGAACCTTGGATTCTCCCATTTATGAACAGGTAACATTGTTTACCACTGAGGGGCTCTAGCCTCAAAAAGCAAGAGAGATTGAATCATTTTCTCTTACACTGCTCCCAGCATCCATTTGCCACGTAAAGTTTTGGGAAGAGAAACCTGTCTGATGTCCCCCCAACCTTGGGGCTTCATTTGGCTTCCTCAGATAGATGGCATCTGAGATGAATTGCTAGGGGGGGAGAGAGAGAAATAAAAACAACTTAGGGAAATGGTTTAGAAAAAATTTGGGATAGGATCCAGGAATAAACTAAAAACTCATTTACCCCTTCCTGGCCTCTGCATGCTTCATGTAACAAGCATCCTGGTCATCCACTGTGACTCTGCTAGCAGGACACGAAGCTCCACCTCTACTGACCATGTCTGCAAGAAGTACACATTGCCTCTGCCAGGTCCTTGCTGACAAGACAGCACTTCAGTCTCCCACTTGTGCCTTGTGCTTCTTGATGTCACTCAAGGCTGTGAGCCCCATCCTGAACAGAGCCCTAAGCTTTCCTGAACCAAGACTGTCCCTGCTAGTTATTCCACTCAGAAGAGCCTCCCCTAACAGAGCTGGTGCTGCCCAGAGAAAGTATTTATACTTTTGTGTTCATCTGTCTGTCTTCCCCTCCGGGCTGCCATTTCAGTGCCCCTTTGCACATGCAGTGACAGCTGCTGTCTGCAGCCAAAGAAAAGAGCTTCCCACCTGGACACTTCCTCAGGCTTCCTGCACAGCTGCACCTGGGTGCCACACACACACCAGAGTCCAAGCAAACATAATAAAGTGACAAAATTGTGTGTGGATTTCCTCTTGTGTGCTGGATATTTGTCCTCTGTGTTCAAGCATCCATCTTCTGGTTGTGTGGAGTGTGTCAGCCAGTTCTGTCCAAAAGCAGGAGTCACTGCAGTGTGTGACACCATGGGTGTCCCTGAAAGAGGAATGTCTTTGTTCCCCACCACCCTGCACCCATGGGAAGCACTTACTGTGCAATAGGTGTGGGGTGTAACAGCAAGCAGAAGTGCATTTCAAACAGTGGGGATTCACTCAAGGCACAGAGAAGGTACAGGAAGGCTTCTACAGAGTCCAGCCCTGCTGCACACTCTCCAGGTAATTTGTCACTAGTTCTACTGTGACTTCAACCTTAGTTCTGACCCAGGAGGCACCAGAATCAGCTCAGAATTTGTTTCCCTTCCCTTACCCCTGCACACACCATGCTCTGCTGCTTTACCCACCCTCAGCCTTTAATGCAGCTGTTAGTTAATATTCAGCTCACTGCAAACTCCCTGCCCCACAGAAGAAACAATCCCTCCGTTTGTCCCTAAGGAATCAGTACAGTGAGGGGAACAGTACGACACACCTCAATGCAATTGTTAAACTAAATCTCTCCTAAGTCACCATCTTACAGCCAGGACAAACCTCAGGATTAAGCCTTCAGCTCTTGTGGCCCTTTTGCCTATGGGGTAGGATCATGTTCCAACTTTGGGTTTCTCTAGGCTGAAGCACTGAGCACACACAGCCTCCCCAGCAGCTCTGTTACAGTGAACACTGCTGCCTGAAGCCTTTTCTCCTGGCACTCCCTCTTTATGCAGCACCCCCCATGTTCACATTGGCTGTCAGGGCAACCTGCAAAGCTTGTCCTGACCTTCTTGCTCCCCTCCAAGAGGTGTTTCTAGACACTCAGTGCAGAGAACAGCCACCTCTGCTTCACAGAGCTGCTCACAAAAGCCACTGCTGACCTCAGGGGAGCAATTACTCCTCACATTTAGCCATGTCAGTACTAGACTCCCAAAGCAACCAAATGTCGGGGTAAAAAAAAGTCTCGCTCACATTGTAAATATTTTGTTCCAAACGCCTTTTGAATTTTGATCAAACTGTAAGTCTGAACACACTGCGTCATCCATGTACAACCAATTCCAAGGTGATGTCAATTCCCCCATCAGAGTGCGGGAGGGTAATGGCTTCTCACACCTTACAGACTTCATGGAAATTGAGACAATACAATTTCATAGGATTACAGAAACGAAATATAACTATGGCAAAATGCCTTACATATATTAAATTTCACAGCAGCTGTAGGGCTCTGTTATTCACCACTTCAATGTGAGTTCCTTCTGCTTTCTGCTGTGCTGTGACACTACACAGTGACTCCTGGAAACACTAGTGACCAATGCAGACGTGCTGTACAGACACAAAAAGATCTGCCCAAGTGATTTATATCAGGTATTTGCATCCCCCACACTCAGAGTATTTAGAAATCTGAGCATTAAAACACAAAGATTGAGTCTTGCGGAAACATTCATGATAAAGAAAGAAAAAAATACCAAAAAGCCAAAACTACATAAAAGGGTCCCCTGCAGTCCTGATCATGGCAGCAAGAGTTGCAGAAAGGACTCGTGTTCCTTTGCACATCATGACCACAAGACAGCCCAGCAGTGCTGAGCTACACTGAACACAGAAGTGTTTTCCAAACATCCACAGAGGGATGGAAAAGGTGAATGAGGGGACTGGAGGTTTAAGACAAGAACTTTCACTCTTTGCCAAGACACCACATGAACAGCTCTTAGCCCAGCTGATTTAATACTCAGAGGCACCAAGAGAAGCCCTAGGACAGCACAACAGCCCTGTCCTGCTCTTACCGGCTGGCACTGATGTCCTGGGTAGCTGATTGTACTTGGTGTCTGCAGTTGTACACGATACCACTGCAATTTTCTTTTCTGTTAAGCCCACCACAGTTAATCTTGGATATAAATGCCATTATAGTTAAATGGGTTTGTTAGTTTGCTTTCTGTTTTGTTTTTTTCCCCCTCCTTCAGGTTTTTAGGTTTGGTTTTTTTTTTTTTTTTTTTGGTTTTTTTTTTTGCTTGTTAGGTTTTTTTGGGGGGGTGGGGGGTTTGTTTTTTGGTTTTGTTTTGGTTTGGGGTTTTTTTTGGTGTTTTGCTTTTTGGTTGGTTGGCTGGTTGATTTTTTCATATTAACTTCTACAACAAGTCTCTTGCAGAGGTACAGAACAGAGCAATATGGGGTCCTGGCAAGGAAACACTATCATACATCTCCTGTCAAGTCTAATTGAATTTTTCTATATGAAGCATCTATTATTACCCACCTGGGGGGTTGTGGACAGATTGAGGAGTTTTCTCCCCACTAGGCAATTCAAGACTGGGGATGGGACAGTTGGGGGAGAAAATAAAAGTAATCTATCTGAAAATTCCCTGTTGCTTACAGCCCAGCTGTTCTAGTCAGTTGTAAAAGGGAGGATTAGTTTTGGAACTTGATTCCTTCTAAATCAGCTTAGAGAGGCTGGGAATGGCGCTTCCTGAAAGGCAGGATAGCAGAGCATCAACTACTGCAGCAGAGAAATTCACCTGAAAGCTGTAGCAGAGATCAACAGGTTGTTCTGAGTTGGAAGGGACCCAAAATGAGTCCAACTCTTAAGTAAATGGCCCATACAGGGGTTGAACCCACATCCTTGTTGTTATGTGTTATTAGCACCATGCTCTCTAATCAAATGAGAAAATCTCAGGGTCGGGTATCAGTAGGGTCACAGGCAGTGGGATGGAAAACCAGGGACTTATCCTTGCCTGTCAAGAGCAGAAACCCTCCCAAGAACTGGAAAGCAGTGGACTAGTGAAGAAACACTCCCTGAGGCACACATCTCCCTTTGCACCACTCCCACACCTTCTTCACTGCTGTCCCACACCATGCAGGTACCTTAGGGGACAAAGTAATCCACATGTCATCAGCCTTGGTACCGAGCTAACTTGACCCTGCTTCTCCTTCCACCCAGTTAATTCCTTGTGATGTCCTCAGAGCAGTGACTCCCCTGGCCTCAGTCTCCTTACTTAGTAGGGAAAGAAGGACACAAAGATGCTTTCTTACTGGGGACACACTTTGGAATTACAGGGAGAACAGCTACAGTGAGTTCAGCTGGAAAGTCTCACAGAACCTGACAAGCACAAGGATGGCTCAGACAGCCCAGCTCCTTACACAGCAGCCTGTGTGTAAAGCAAAGGGTCACAGATGTTATAAATGGATAATATGATGATTGGATCTCACAATTAAGGGATTAATATTGTGTCTATGTTAAGAGAAGTTTTGTTAATGTGTGGTTATGTTATTGTAGTTGGTTGTTTGGACACCTTCTGCTCTCCCCATAGTCCCCTTCCCCCACTCCGTATTGTTGCCACCAGACAGCCTCAGTTGTCAGGGTTGGCAGGGACGTGTGAGGGAGGGGGGTGCCTGTGCCTCTTTGTCTTGGTTTTAAAGGTAGGAGCCTCTCTTGAAATGGAAAATGTAAATCCCCTCCCTAAAAATTATTATAATTTTGAAATTAAGGCGCTCTCAGGCAAAGGTATGGGAATAGGAATAACAGTTCTTTACTAGGAAAATTAAAATAGAAATACAGTATTACCAAAAAAACATACCCTGGAGTGACAGATGTGGTTCAGTTGGAGCAGTGTTCCTGTAGAAGATGCAGTTTTTCTCTGAAGGTCCAGTGATGATGTGGAAGGGTCTGGTTTAACTCTGGAATCCAATGGAAAAAGGCTGCTTTGGTGTTCCAAATCTGAGTTTTTATCTAGGTAGGAAATGCTTGGCTCTTCCTCCTGGCTGGAGCATCTCCCAATGGGATGATGGAATTTTATCAGTCATGCACTGGGACTCAATGGCCATTAACAGGAGATATCTCCCAGAGGAAGGATGGGTAGAAAAGATAAAGAAGACTGCCCCACTTGGTTTAACAGCTGGTGACAGAATACACAGCCCTGGTCTCATTCTGCATTGCAACCCAAGACACCCTTGCATGGGGCACCTGGGAAGAGGGCAGGGCTGTTGCTGGGGGGAGTGACGTGACAACACCTGGCGTCCAACGAAGCTGCAAGAAAGTAATCTCCACCAAGGGATGGTGAAGAAAAGTTGATTGATAGATTTTGGGAGGGGCCAGGGTTGGCTGATACAACACCAGGGGTATAAAAGGCAGAGCAACCATTTTATGGATGAGCCTCTGGCAGTCAGCCACACTCCCAGCACTGCCCTTTTTCCTTATTCAGTCCTTTGTTGTTTGTTGACGTTTAATAAACCTTTAAAATTTTAAAGTGAGCAGTGGTTTCTCACAACAGACAACCAGAACAACATATTCATGGTCAAGTCTGACACTTGAGAAAGGATGTCCCAGGCAGAGAGAAGCCAGGCCCAGCTGGGCTGTGTGACCCTGCTCAGGTCTGGTGCAGTGACAGCAGAGGGCACTCGGGCTGCAGGAGCTGCTCACTGTCCGGCTCTCTCTGCCAAGCAGAGATGTCATTGTAATTCAGACCAATTGTACTGCTCTGAATGCCGTGGTTTGGGTCTGCTACTGAGCCCTGCACCTTGTTTTTTCCAGCTGCAGCTTGTGAGTGTTTTCTTCTCTTGCAGTGCCTGCCAGCGTGGTTTGCTGTGCAGCCTTTGCTGCACAGACCATAATGCTTATCCCTGCCATCTGGGACACCTCCCACATTTTGGAAGGATTGTTGCCTCTTGGGCAGACAAAACACACCCCTATAGGATGCAGGCAATGAGTAATCAGAGCAGTGAAAGCAGCCTGAACTTAGACCAAGGTGTTTCAAATTCAAGTGGAAGCAGCACCATTTGCTCAACACTGTCCTAGAGCGTTGAAGCATCACTCAAATTAGCAGCATGCCTTTCCTTGCAGAGTATTTTCTAACCTTAATGCAGTCCCCAAGACTCAGAAGAGTCTCACCCGAGCAGCAGCGCTGTCTGTGTCCCAGTGCACCGTGTCCAGGCACTCAGCCTCAGCCCCTCTGCATGCAGAGCTCTGCAGCCCTCCCCAGGCAGGCAGGAGTCCCAGATCCATCACAATGCCCTTGGCTGACCTCCCCTGCAGGCACTCAGAGCAACTCATCTGGAGCTGGTATCTGTGCAGAGCCATTAAGCACAGTGCAATCAGTGCTCCCAGAGAGGCTGCAATAAGCCATAAGAGCACTCATTGGGCTGATGGATGGTGGGGAAACACATCTCACTGCAGCAGGAACGGACCTGGGCACTGACAGCGAGGGGAGGGAGCTTTGGCAGAGACATGCTTCCCACAGAGCACATTTCAGATGTACAATGTTCACTGAAATGCAGTGGGATATTTATATCTGAGTTTCCCTCAGCACGAAGCTTCTCTGAAGAGCTGAGGGTAGAGAAGGGATGGTATCAGAGCTCTGCTACTTGCAATCCTTGCAGAAGGTCCTGAAGTCAAGCAGTGCTATTTCTACCTCACCACATATAGTGCAGCTCCTCTCTTGAATATTGACAAACAAAGCACTGCAAAATGAAGCAGATAAAATCCTGATCCAGATATGAGTAATGACTTTGCATTTTGTTTGAAAATTAAACCTAATCTTGTGTTGACTGTGCTGTACAAGGCAAAATAATGAAACAGATTAAGATGAGATCTTGTTCACTCTTGCTGAACGAAAGCCAATTAATTGTCAGCAGGATTATCATGAAGTCTTTCTTCTCTCAGACAAATACAATCACACAGAGCCTGTGTGCTGGTGCAGGAGGTCAGCTTATTGATAACTCTGCCTAGATAGATAAAAACCCTGCAAACACTCAGTTACCCACACAGACACTCCTACCTTGCTTTCCTCCAGGCTCTCCTGCCAACTTACACACTTCCAACCATACAACCCAACTGGCCTGCTCCAAGTCCCTTTCTTGTCTCAGACCCCTTCCCACCTGTACATCTCTCCTGACAGATTCATCCAGCCTTTTTTCAAAGCTTTCTGGCTAGAAAGGCTTTACCCTTGCAAATCCCTTGTTAGAGTCCTCCATCACGCTGTTTCCTCTCACCCAGACAAAATCCCTGTTGCAGTTTTTCTGCTATTTGCCTGGTCCATGGCAGAGCTATCTTCCACCTGTCTGCCATGATGACAAGCAAGGAAGTAATTCCTGCCTCTTCTCATCTGTCATTTTTCCAGTATTAAACAGAAATCTGTGAAAAGGCAAGGATTGTGGGAAAGGTTTATAATGTCACTGCTCACCCAGAAAAATGAGAGAAGACTCAGCACAAGGACTGACTATGAGACCTGATGAAAGTCTTCAGCACTGCAAGGAATATCATTTGGGAGTCATGCACTTCTGGGTACATTCACCACTGTAAGGGACAGCACTGGAGTGTGGGACACAAGGAAAGCTGTAACAGATGTTGTGGCACTGCAGGGTGGTGGTACCTCACAAAAATAGTTGGCATGGAAAAGCAAACCCTAGTTTTAGCTGAGAAGCTTCAGGGTAGGAAGAGAAACCAACACCAGCATACCTGGAAAAAGGAGAACAACACCTCACTGGCCCACTCCTGTGGCAGAGTGAAGCTGAACACACCCTTACCTTGCCAGCTCATGACAATCCCCCTTTTTCTGACAGTACCCAGAGCTCCACACATCTCTCTAGGGAAAGAGTCTGCCACCGATAGAAATGAAAGGCATTGAGAGAATTTTTGAACAATTTACTCAGAGAAAATACTTCTTACTTTTACACCAGGTTAAAAAAGAAAATTAAAATTAAACCCTGCCAAAGCCTGCAGCACCAGCATTGACAGACAAAAATGACTTAACAGAAAAAAAAACATGGGCAGGGAAAGCGATTTTCTTTGCCTGCATTGCCAGGGGAATTAAATCTTGTTTTTTTCCCCATCACCACCAAGTGGAATAATCCAATATATTAAAGTTAATGTGCTTCTTGTATTTATTGCTGTGTTTTTGACCTAACGGAATTTTATTCCTACATCAAGAATAAAACCATTCCGGAAGGCAAACTGCAAAACTCTAGATCAATTACTACGTTCTTCAACAGCTGAAAAATGAGTTATTTCTTGTAAAAGAGAGAAAAAATAGTAGAAAATAATAATAAAAAACAAAAAAATCCTTTTCCCTGTGCAGCAAGTTCTGCACTGCAGACCTGGTGAAGTTCAGCAATACTGAGTTTGGTTTCTAGGCAATTTAAGAAATCAGGCAGCATTCCCAATTACCCTTGTCAAATGCTCATGTCCCCAGTGGGCTGGGCAGAGCAGACAGCACAGCTCCAGCAGAGCTTCCCACTGTGCCTTCAGAGACCACATCAACTCCAAGGCACCCAGCAGTGGCAGATGCATCCTGACCTGCCCAGGCCACTCTTGCTGGTGAGCAAACACCACCATGAAACACCACCGTGAAATACCAACATCATAAAACACCAACACCACCATGAAATACCAACATCATAAAATACAAACATCATGAAACACAAACCACCATGAAACACCACTATGAAATACCAACATCATAAAACACAAATACCACCATGAAACACCAACATCATAAAATACAAACATCATGAAACACAAACACCACCATGAAACACCAACATCATGAAACACAAACACCACCATGAGACACCAACATCATGAAACACAAACACCATGAAATACCAACATCATGAAACACAGCACTGGGGTGGGACAGGGCCAAGGAGATGAGCAGAGGCAAGGGGATGATTCACTGAGTCAAAATCACTGAGATAAATATAAAAACACTCCTCCTGTGTCCTGTCTTGGGCCAAGCCTGCAGGATACCCCCTGTCTGGGAGGGGTCTGCACCAGCACACCCCTGCTGACCCCTCACTGTGAGGTTCTGACACTTTGCTTGGTGGGGTGAACTGGCATACCTGGATCTGCGGATCCCTGGAGGCAGCATGAGCTCCTCAATGACATCTCAGGGCTATTTGCTGGAATATCTGAGGTAAGACCCTTCAAATCAGCCTTTCACAGAGGGCAGGGAACACTGATCTGTCCTGATGCCCTCTCATGGGATTGGCTACATCTGGGGAAGGGCGTGCTGAAAATGTGGCACATTGAAGGATCTAGATTTTAATGGTAGCATTTATGAGAAAAACCAGATAAAACAAAGGAAATTGTACTGATCTGTTGCCATTGAGTGCTTCAGCACAAAGAAATGAGGAACTGCACTACTTATGGTTTGACACATTACAGAAAAGGAGATGCTGCTCACAGACAGTCATGAAGGTCAGTGCTTCTTTTCTCAGCAGAGAGTTTGGGATTCAGTATGGATGGAAAAAAGGTGAAGAGAGGGGGTCTGATACAGGCACATAAGCCTAAAAGGCAAGATCATATTTATTAAAAGAAAAAAGAAAAAAAAAAGCAAGGGATGCATTAACCCCTGACCTATATGTAGACAGTGCTTGCTCCAAGAACATGAGACACGAAATACCCATGTACTTCTGAACTATTAGCATATTTTATTACCTTCTATGAGCCATTATCCCTATTTAAGGGATATTTATTAATCCCTGTTGAAGGCAGAGACATAAGCCTATTGCACAGAAAGTCTGAGTACAGCCACACATCCATGCCCACAGACCTGTTCCTGAACCACGCTGCCTCCCCATTCAAGCCTGGCTCACTGCTTTGTACAGCCTCCAACACAGCACAAGGCCACTTGGAATGGAAATTTGGTCACAATAAGCACACTTTCAGAAAACGTGTTTCAATTGTTATGACTTCAGCATGACAGAGACAATTCTTCTGACTTTGGTACAACAGAGACAATTCTTCTAAGCAGACAGGGCTAACTCAGTTTTTTATTCTCCTCCATGTCATCATGCTAAGGACAGAGTTTAAGGCACTTTGAATAGAACTATGAATTACCATACATGCATTAGTTTCTGTTACATTTAACTCTGACCTTCAGCTCAACTGCAACCAGCAAATCTGAATAAACTAGTCCTTTGAATAATTTCTTGGAAAGTTTGTTCAAGTGTTTTATACATGCAATACTGACATTCACTAGTCTGGGAATTTTAAATTATTGATCAGGACAAGAGCTCTCCCTTCATGCATACTACACCTAATCCTTTCATTTACTGTGCTTTTTGCCTGAATGCAAAATGAATGGCATTTCATCTCATTTCCAAGTAATTTCCATGATATTTCCAGTGTCAAGGTCTACCTCCCTCAATAACAATTCCCAGCAGATAGGAATGCACACAGCTCTCACTCCCTGAGCACATCCTGCTTGTCTTAAGTTACAGCACGGGATGTGATCAATGGTACCTATTCTATCACCATCTGTTGAGAATGGGGCAGTGATCCTGATCTCTGTGGGAGATATTCTGCTAATGGGCCATCCATTGAAACCAGGTGGGGCAGTGTTCTTTATTTCCAAATGGGATATCCCCTATTAATGGCCATATTTTATAAACCAGGTGGGGCAGTGTTCTTTATCTTTTCACAACCCATCCTTTCTGCAGGGAGTTCTCTTCTGCTAATGGCCATTGAGTCCCACTGTGGGACTGATAAAATTACTGCATCCCATTGGGAGATGCTCCAGTCGGGGGGAAGAGCCCAACATTTCTTACCAAGATAAAACCAGAGATTGTGGAACACCAAGGGAGCCCTTTCTCCACTGGACTCCAGAGGAAACCCAGACTTTTCCACATCATCACTGGACCTTCAGAGGGAAACTGCACCATGTCCAGGAGCACTGCTCCAACTGAAGCACATCTGTCACTGCAAGGGGACTGCAGCATCTTTAATGGGACTGCTGCCAACACCCTGACTGACTGATAGGGTGTCAGGTTGTACTCTGACTTTGTCAGGGTTTGGGGTTTGTTCTTTGTAGTTCTGTATTTCTATTTTAATTTTCCTAGTAAAGAACTGTTATTCTTATTCCCTTATTTTTGCCGGAGAACCCCTTAATTTCAAAATTATAATAATTTGGAGAGAGAGGGTTTACATTCTCCATTTCAAAGAGAGGCTCCTGCCTTTCTTAGCAGACACCTGTCCTCCAACCCAGGACACTGCTGTACACGCCTGTGTGGCAGAAAGTTCTGAAAGAGTTTTTATGTCCAGGCAGAGAAACAGCCAGGAAATGCCATGGGGTGTCTGACCAGTGTCTGCCACATGAAGCAAGGGAAGAAAACCACACTGCATGTTGTCAGAGAGCAGTGCTGGATAGGGACATGTCTGGGTAGACACTGGAACCCATCCTGTGTCATCCTGTGCCCCTGGCTCAGCTCCAGTGAACACCCTGAGCCCAGAACCACCAGAGTTTCAGCCACACACTCTGAGTTTCCTTCCTTGTGGTGACACTCATCAGCCATGCTGCAACCTTCCCCTACACATACATGAGGAGCAGCTGCCTGCAGAGACCTCTGAACCACCCCAATAATTGAATAATGGCCATTCTCCTGCCCTCCCTACTGTGCAGCCTGGCCAGGCATCTCACCTGCATCCTGTCCAAGCTTTTCTAGGCTGCTTTCAAACCCTTCCTTCACATTCACTCCTTCATAAGTCTAATGATCTCCAGCCAAGCTGGAAGCAATTCCTGTCCAGATGATCTGATGCCTTCCTTTGGACTGTGAACATGTTTCATGCCTCAATTCGCTTTGCTGCTCTGGTACCATAAAAAAAACAACACACAGGGCTTGCAGTGCCTGTATTTGTACAGAGTGCTAGAGCTGGAAAAAGAGATAAGAGAGGAAAACTCCAGTGAAAAACAATCTCAGGAATGCAGCAATGCAAGTGATGTCAAAAAATCTGATGGTACTACTTCAATATCCTTGGTACTTTGGGGATTGATAATCTCAAAAGAGACCTAGTCCCAGGCTGAGCTGCTGGGCTTCTTCCCAGTGTGGTCACCAGGGCTTTTGCATTCCACTGCAGTCTTCTCATTCCATGTTCACAACCAGAGAAGGAACCAGGTGATAACCAGGTGACATCAAGGACAGCTTCAATCCAAGAGTAGACACCATCAATCCCGAGTCAATTGACTTAGAGTCCACTGAGACATTGATTTGCCACCTGGAAATCTTTTAACCACAGCTCTGAAGACTGTTCAATGACAGGGATGTTTCTTTACGCTGTTTTTCTTAGGAATTAATACTAGAAGCTTCATGGCGAAGAATAAATAACAAAGGTACATGACAAAGGACTCCTTGAAAGTCCAGGGGGCAAAACTTCTGTTCCCAGAGAGATTCCAATTAATTAGGAAAAAAAAGAAAAAAAAAAAAGAAAATACGTTATGCTCCTGAAGACATCAGTAAATAATGAACAGGAGATCTTTTCCCCCTGCACTAAGTCAGGGAGCTCCATGAATAATTCACACTTGTTACAAGGTAAAAAAAATGAATAGAAATGCTTTACTGCCTCCTGTGCCCTCCTCTGTGCCCCCACCATCCCACCCTCCAGGACTAGCATAGCTGAGCATAGGGTTTTCTCTCTAGAAGTAAGTAAATAAATAAATATTTTAAAAAACAAGCAAAAAAAAAAAAAAAAAATAGTTGCTCTGCATAGTTTCCCTGCATAGCTCTTGGACATGCAATTTTATTTTCAAGGTCTCAAAAGCCCACTTAGAGACCTTGAAACAACTCTATCACCTGATCCTATCCAAAGCAAGCACTGGAGGAAATAAATCCATTTAAAGGCATGGTCATGGAGTACAGTGAGAGGACATGGGCAGATGAGTGTCTGCTGACATCTTTCTCTCGCTGTGTGCCAGACATCTGCTCTCTCCAGCTCAGCTAGCCAGGTCCTGCTAGTGAGAGCTCCCATCCTGTGAGAAAGGTCTGAAAACTCCATATGGCTGAGCTGCATTACTCTGTGGTCCATTCTCAACAAATAATGCTACCAAAGATGAAGGAAAGGCTGAGGTACTTAACACCTTCTTTGCCTCGGTTTTCAACAGTAAGACAGGTTGTCCTCAGGACAACAGGGAGCAGCAGCTCTCCTGAGCTGGGAGATGGGCACAGGGAGCAGAACAGCCCCCCTGAAATCCAGGAGGAAGCACTTAGACACTCACAAATCTGGGATCCATCCTAGAGGGATGAGGGAGCTGCTGGATGAGCTCCCCAAGCTGCTCTCCATCATTTACCATCACTCCTGGCTCACCAGGGAGGTCCCAGAGGACTGAAGGTCCCAAAAAAGGGCTGGAAGGAGGATCTGGAGCTAGACCTCAGTCCCAGCAAGCTGATGGAACAGATCATCTTGAGCACCATCACAGGGCACCTACAGGATGGCCAGGGGATCAGAGCCAGCCAGGGTGGGTTTAGGAGGGACAGGTCCTGCCAGGCAACCCGCCTGGTAGATGCAGGGAAGGCTGTGGATGTGTCTGCCTGGACTTCAACAAAGCCTCTGCCCATCCCATGGCATGCTCCTGGAAAAGCTGGCAGCCCACAGCTTGGACATGTAAGTCTTCACTGGAGGTTGTAACATTAGAAATGTAATCTTTAAAGAAAAAACTTAAAACTACACCATAGGAGAAAGATCACTAGGAAAGGATCTGCTGGCTGCCAGTGCCAAGGAGCTGCTCTTATCCATCAACAATGTGCCCAGTGACAGTCTTGGCAGTCTCCCAGGAGCACAAGGTGGGAAGGGGTTGGACTCTCCACAGGTGCTTTGCACCCCAGTGTCATCTAAACAGACACAGGGCCCTAGGAAAGGCCACACCTGAACACCTGGAATACCATCCCCTAGCAGTGTCCCAGCTTTAGTATCCCAAATACAGCCCCACAGCTGCTTACAATACAACTAAACAAGTTGCAGAAAGGCATTTAAAAGTAATTCTCTGTATCAGAGCTCAGTGGGGGAGTATCAGAGTCTTGTAGGAGAAACACAGCATCATCAGGCTGGCTTAAAACAAGAGACTGGTCTAGGCGAGTAAAAGGGACTTGGATAGACATCAAAGTTGTTCCAGTGAGAAGATTGCGTTCTGATTGTTATAGCTCCAAAGTTTCTCATCCTACCTTTACGAGTGTCCCTGACTCTGTGTGGATCTCTTCAAGCTCCTTTTCCCCAGCTTTGCTGGAGCCTGCCCCTCCTCAGGCCCTGGGTCACATCAGCCTTTGTCTGACCAGCTCACATTCATATTCAGGGAGGTGGGGACAGGTCAGGGGACCCAGGGAATGCCACATGATACAGCCCATCCCATAGCACTGCCCTCATCCTCCCTGCAGCTGGCTGGGAAATTAGGTGCCCATTATCTTGATATAATGAGGGCTCATTAATTCCTCTAGGCAGATGTTCCCCAGCAATGACAGCCCAAAGGTCAAAGTACTTTTTGCACTGAAATCAAAGCAAGATCATGTGGCTCAGTCTTTTCCAGTTTTAATGGCTGCTCACAGGGCATTTCAGAGTCTCTTATTTTGTGACAGTGGGAATTATGGGGAGTCCTACTGAAAGGACCTTTTTATAGTGCAGATAGATGCACTAATCTGTTTTAATGGCTTTTCCAGCAAAGCCTTTGACACATTTTCATTATGGTAATGCTTTAATGCAGGAAACATCCACAAAATTAGGATAAAGTTTTCAAGATCTCCTGTTTATGAAGGCTTCTTTTTATTTCAACACATTTTCAACTCACACAGAAGGACCAGATTTAAAAAGCTGCTTTGTACAGCCCAAACTGGACCAATTCCATCCTTTAACATCAACAACAAAAAAATCTCCACCTAACAAACCCCCTACTTCCTAGTTACTAGGTCAGAAGCACAGCTGGTGTATAAACATGCATCATCCTCCTTCATAATCCAGGCCATGTCAGAGAAGAGTGTTTTACAGCCAAGCAGTGCCAGCCCAGGATATTATCCAGTTTCCATAGTGTCTCAGTTTTGAGACAAATTTCAGGAGAAAATGCCCTGGAATGAGCATTTCCTCTAAGGAAAAAGGGTTTCAATAACTCCCTTCTCTTCTGCCAATGAGAGAAATGGATGCCAGCAGTTAAAAGTAAAAAAAATTCCTTATTAACAAAAAAAATAAAGGTGCCCACAAGGCACAGAAAAAGAAAGAAAAATAAATTGAATAAATGCTAGATATTGAAATTGTGGAAACCCCCAGAGCAGAGCCCCAAGCCCAGCCCTGTCTGGCACCGTCCCCTCGCTGCAGTTCCGGGCACAGCCAGCAGGGGCGCTGGTGGCTCCCGGCCGGGCAGGGCAGGGCGAGGATTCCCCCGCGCCTGCAGGGGGCGCTGTGGCGCGGGCTCGGCCGTGCTGCACACGGCAATGGCGGCTGGGCCCGGAGAGACAGAGACGGGGATTTCCTTCACAAACTCGAGCCTCTGCACACAGCAATGGAGAGACAGAGACGGGGATTTCCTTCACAAACTCGAGCCTCTGC
>VRYO01000690.1:2644964-2659913 GCA_009812075.1 Sialia sialis | reverse complement strand
CCCCATGCTACGAGACATATAATTACATTTCAAGCTCTATTACTCTCTTCCTTCAATTACAAAACAGATCCAGTGAGGAGAAGCAAGTAGCTCCCTGTTTACAGAGGCTTGGAGGATGCTTTCATTTCACTGCCATAGCATGCCACAAATAATCCTCAGGAATAAGTTATTATAAACACAAATATTCTGAAGTTTCTCTCAAAAGAACCCTGCATTCCAATCCCAAACTCATCACAGTGAAGAGGAGATGGATGAAAAGTGTTTTACAGTCCTGCAGCTTGTCCCATGCAGGTGCTCCTGTGTCAGACTTCATACCCCCAGCTCCTCAGCTAATGCACAAATTAGTCCTACTCAGAGACCTGAGTTAAATTAGCAGAATTACTTTCTTCACTGAAACAATGACAACAAAAACTCTTTCTGAAGTCTTAGCCAGACTTAACATTATGTCCTGGCACCATATGCCTGTCCCAGCTGAACAAAACTCCTCGTGTCAGCAGCAGGGCTGAAATACTGCCAGTCCCAGGGAGGGAGTCCCAGCCCTACAAGCAGGAGGAACAGTGTTGTAAGATGGTGCTCAGCAAGCATGACTCACGCTCAGTGATCCTGCTGCAGACAAGGCTGTAAGCAGGCTGTCTCAGAGGGCAGGTTTATTCTTAATGGGAAAAACAAGAAAACCCCTTGCCTCTTCATTTCACACTGATGATGTGAATGAATTTTGTTTTGGCTTGAAATTATATTTCAGCGGGAGATGACTGCCAGCAGAGGGGGTCATGGGTTTTCCATCTGCCCTGCTGAGAAGAAAGGGCTCTTCTGAAAGACAGAGCTGGCAGCAGCCCAATATCAGCAAATGCTGCTCCAGGCCCAGGACAAGCTGACAGCATTTCAGCTCCACTGGACCAATGGAGACCTCTTCCCTCAGCAGGCAAGGGCACAGAGCACAGTGACAGTGTGGAGAACAGGGCCTGGAATGAGCCTCCCAGAGGCAGCCCAAGCCAGAGGGAAATACCCTCTTCACTGATGAAGAGAAGCAAGCAACAGCTCCCTACCCAGATGACATAACAAAGGCAGCATGAGTCCTTGTGGGGAGAATCTCAGTGCCTCAGACCCATTTGGCTCTGATGAGAGATGGAGAAGTGTGGTTTCCTGGACACCTCCACACTCTGGAGCCTGCTGTAGTCTCAGGTTTCCATAAACCTCAGTGGCAAGAGACCCACCACTGCAGAACAACTACTAACTCTGCAGAACTGTGTCCTGCCTCCAAGTGCAAATCAACCCCAACGTGAACAGCAGTTCTGCCAGAACTAGGATGCAGTTGGACTGGTCAGAGCCACCCCATATGCAGACAGCACACTGGCCACACCCAGGGAACACACTAAATTCTGACCAGCCTGCAGTGAGACAAGTGTCTCACCGTGCACAATGTTTCTGAAAAATGTGTGCAAGGGAAACAGACAGTTCACTTATCCTTCCATGTCTTGCAAGTCTCCATTTTGCCTACAGGCTGCACCCTCTGCAAGTGGAGACCTTCTCTCAGAAGCAAGATTTCTTTCCTCACCTTGGGGGTGCATGGCAGCCCTGCTGTTACAGACCGGGGTCAAAGCCTCAGCCTCCCACCAGCAGGGCAGAGCATCCTGATCTGCAGTTTCCGTGCAATTTCCTGGCAGAAAACAATTGTCACAGTGGTAATTAATTGATGCCAAACACTATTAAGTGTGCAGCATGACAATGGGATATAGGTACAGGGCACCATCCTGATCTGCAGTCTCCCTTTTCCCCATCTCTGCTCAGCTCTGTCACAAACAGCAGTGTCAGTGCAGGGCTCTCCCTCCCAACATCAGCTGATCACAGGGCACTGCAGGAACAAGCTCAACAGGGTACCCCAGGTTAATGGGGAATCTGTCGCTTGAAATATCACCACTGATGTTGCAATGATTAAATTCCAGTCTGAAGTCTCCAGCCCATTTTCTACTGATTAAATCAAGTGTGAGATATTGACAGACTTTCTGTAAACCGTGCCAAGGCACAGAGAAATCAATTCATTATTAGACTAGCCGGGCCACAAAGGTAAATCTGAACATAAGATTCCCAATAAAAACCAAGGAATCTGGTGCTTTTCCTGCCATAATTCCATGTTACCCTTCACATCTTATCCCTACCCTCAGAAGTCTGATGGGTGCTATGACTGACAGGAAAGGAGACACATGGAGTCAGCTCCATCCCTGCCCATTATCCCCATTGTGTCACCACTCAACACCTGCCAGGGCTCCGCTCTCTGCACCCTCACTCCAGACAGTGTCCACTGGGGCAAAAGACAAGCTGAGAAGGGCTGGGAATATAGCAACTGTATTGTGTATCACTTGGCTTTACTGGGGTTTATTTCTCTCTCTCTAAGTATTCATTTTTTTCTTTTCACTTCAATTATTATGGTATTTTGCCTTATGTCAATTATTAAACTGCTCTTATCTCAACCCATGGGTTTCTCCTTTTCCAATTTTTTCCCCATCCCACTGGGGGGGATCATGCCACACTGAGTGGCTGTGTGGTGCTTAGGTGCACCCTACTGATAAAGATGGAAAGAGCTGAGACAAAATAAGTCAACTCTATAGCTCAACAGCCTAAGCTGAGCAAATATCCATTTCCCTTAGACATCTCATATTTAGTGCCCAGCTGCAGATAACCAGTGCAGCAATCACTAGCTGCTCTAAGCCACTGCATCTTCTACCAAGGCTTACTACTGCCATGTCTGTGCCACTCTCCATCTCCTCTAGAAATGGGATCACTCAAAATGAGCATTTCTGGAGTGGACTAACTAGCCAGGCATTTCTCATGCCAAATGGGACAGAAAAACTAAACCTATCAGGAGGGACACATAGCAACAACCCTGTGAGACAGTCTGCAAAAACATGGAGGGAAACAGCTGTACAGCTGTGCACAGGAACAAACTGTGGACCTGCCCCACAGTGTTTTGTTTGGAAAAAAAAAGAAAAAAAAAAAAAGAGAAAGAAAGAAATTACTGTTATCCAACATACCATTATAGCAAAATCAATTCCTTTGCACCAAACTGCCTGTATTTAAATTGATTTATTTTATGCCATTTGCCAAAGAAATGTATCTTCTATTGACAGTAAAGCAAGGCTCTTTGCTCCTTTTTAAAGGAAAGGAAGGTTTTCACAATGTGTTACCAGCAGGGAAGATGTTGGAGGGGCTTTTATTTTCTACTTAGTACTCTCAGTAATAGGACTGCTTATGGATCTTCAAAAGGAGCAGAGTTTTTAGAGTTTAGAGGTACACAGAGCTCTACAACATCAGCCAGCTACCTCAACCTTACTTGCACAGCCTACTGAACTGAGCAAAGTTTTCTCCTTGCCTTCCCTGAGCTGTCTGGAACATGAGCTCTGGGGAAAATGGGGTGAAAACAAATGTTTGCCTGCAGCACTGCCAGTGATTGAGACCTGCATTCCCTGGCTAGCAGAGACACACCAGCCCCTATGTCTGTGTTAGCCATGGTTACACTCACCTTGTGGAGGACAGAGAGGAGCTCAAGCTTCTTCTCATGGTCTCCTCATCCCCTTCACTGCTGTCCCAGACACAGGACAAATGAAGAGATGCTGTTTGGCAGGGACACTGCCACACAGGCTCTGGAGCCAGTCTGAGGGATTGTTATTGCGTCTCTGTACCATTAACTGCTTGTTAATGGGTGGAAGGAGCATTTGCAGCAATAACCTCTATTCATCATCTCATGCTCAGCTGAAGGCAGAGCCAGGAGTGCTCAGCAGCATCCAGAGTCTTTCTATTGCCAGGATCCAACCAGGCACCTACAGATGATCTAATTACCCTCCCCTGACACCCCAAAGAGCCAAGCTGCAGGGGCCCGAGGGAGAGCCTGCTCAGACCATCACATTTCCCAGCACAGCCACCCTGCCCAGAACTGGTACCAATCCAGAGACTCAGAAATCCTCCCTGGCATCAGCAAGGCAGCAGAGAAGGAAGCAGAGACCATAACCTTGAAAGGGGAGGACAGCCCAAAATGTAACTGTGCTCCTGCCCTGAGCCTACCAGCAGCATGGAGCAGACAAACAGATAATCCATTTACTCTAGCAGGATGTGTACCACTTTTTTTCCCCAATTAAACACTGACATGGAGGAATCAGAGAACACGATTAAGAAAAATGCTAGGGCACAAATTCAGTTAGGGCCAAGTCAAGGGTACTTAAGTATCCAGAAATAAACATGCCTGACATCTGGATAGACAATTATGCTTTCTGAGCCTTTGTTCACAAGAGCAAGTACTGAGCACTTGACCACCCCATTCCTCCCTGCACTGAGCAAGTGAAAATCCAATTCTCCAACCATCAGCTGAGAGGCTTCCTGCCCAGTGAAGAAGACACAGAAGGTCAAACCAGAAAGAGGTAGGAAACCCAGGCAACAGCACCTGAACAAGTCACACATATTGTAGGTGGTTTTGTAATTGCTCACACCCTAACCATGTCTAAAAGCAACCTGCTCTGCAGGGACTGCTCCTTGCTTGAAGCAGCTTAGACCAGGAGCACACACCAGGAGGCAGAGAGCTTGTTCTCATCACTCACCCAGCCCACAGCCAGCACAGATCTGCACAGAGCCCATGGGACCACAGAAACCCCAGTGGGATCAGCCTGGCTTGCAGAGCCATCTGCCCCAAAACATCCATTAGCCACTGCCCTGGACATCAGTGCACCAGAAGAGACTGACTGAGCAGTGGAGATGTAGACAAGGAAGCACAGTCTGACTGTCACTCTGAGCTGCTAACAGTACCTCAGGTTTGCTAGCAGAGCTACAGGAGCACTGGCTTGCTTCACACAGACAGTGAGGCAGATGCAAGAAAGCTTTTTCCAGTCCTGTAAACTCTGACTCCCAAAACGTGCCCTTGATTGCCCAGGCTGGGTAGGGTGGGAAAATACCGTGTCCAAGAACATCTCAGAGGAAGAGCCAAACACGTTTACATAGAAGCAGCAGGCAGCAACTCAGCCCAGCAAACAGGAGCAATGTCACACTGCTGGTCTCAGGCTGGGCAAAGCAGAAAATCAATGAGGTGCTTGGGATTTGTGTCAGTGACAGGGAAACACAAACACAATGGATTTTTACTTCTTTTCAACTATTTGCTCAAATCAAGCTGAGACGATGCTCAGTTTATATCCCACCAATAAGTGAGCCTGAAGACTGAAGTACCCCTTCATATCCTCCAAATTCCTCCTCTTGCTCTTTCTAGTGCATCCCAGTCTTTGGGCTTTTGTGAATTTCCTTAACAAGTCTCCTCTCCAGCACAGAAGAGCTGCTCTTCAGCTGGATAATAACTGGGTGAATTGCAGGGCCCATAGGCCCCAGCAGCTTACAGGGCAACTGAGAAAAAGCACAGATCACTCAATTTGCAGATGAAGAACTAATCCCAACAGAAAATTGGTTTTCCATAATATTGTGCATTCTGCAAAAGGAAAATGAAAGAGCCTGGATGTGCCTCAGATTGTACACAGCAATCATGGTATACCATCAAACAGCCAAGCACAACCTGTCTGCAAAGAGCTGATCTGTGAGCTGGACAGGATCCCTGGATCCTCATCCAGGAGCCTGGGACCTGGCTGGCTGTGATAGCAGAGGGTTAAAAATGTTTCTGAAATCATGGGAATTGTATGCAATAGATTCAGGGGGTGGAAAGAAAGATTGGGTCTGGTAGGGCTGGGAAAGGGAACCAGACCCTGGGAGCAAATGTTGAGCTTTGTCTTTATTAGATCATGTGAGACTGCACCTGAGTAAACATAATATGATAAATAATATGATTGTTAAATCTAATAATTTTTGGTAAATTGAATATATTATTGTTTAATCGTAATAAGAATCACGAGAAGCGATGTAATGGTAACAAGAATCATGAGAAAGGGTATTTTGGGGACCTGATGAAAATCACAAGAATCCATGCTTGGATAAGATCAATGTATATAATAGAACAATATGGGTTTAGTAATTATTATATAGTTACATAACGAAAAGGGTATAAAAACCTGTCCCTCTGGAATCCATGTCAGTCAGATTTGGGTTTGTACCCTAACTCCCAGAGCTCTTCAATAAAAGCACCTGCATATAATCATCCTGTGATTATGTGTTTCTATGCTAATAGCTGGAACAGAGCACTGGTCTGTCTCCTCCAGCAGCAACACTAGCCAAAAACAAGAGCAAAGAAGAGAAAACTGCAGCTAGAAATAGCTGATGTAAAGACTACTCACTGAGGAACATTTCACCCTAACCTCATGAAAAGAGGATTGCGATTTATACCCTAAATGTTGTTTTCACTCCAACATTTCTTTTTACAGCCTTTCTCTCAGGACTTCAACCACACACTCACACCAGTGCCCACACACCATAAGGGCCACTACACACCTCTGATTTGCTGTAATATATTTCAGGGACAAGTTGCACAGGATAACTTGTCCTTTGACATTGAAGAGGTGTAGTAGGGAGGAAAAAGTATTTCCTTCTTGCCACAGTTGAATCATCACCACCAGCAGCTGTGGGATTACAAAGCCTGGCTCCCCTCCCTCCCTGAATATAGGGTCAGGTCCCTTGGTCCTGCAGGCAAACAGCTGAGCCATGGACCTGACAATTAACATGCGAGACAGGAGAGAACCAGGACTCATTTTCAACTTGTCAGGGCCCACAAAATAAATTACAGAATAAAATCCCAGAATGTCAGAATAATGAGCAATTCATTTGAAATGTAAAATAAATAGGTAAATCTCTAGTGAGCTGGCAGAATAAATGGGATTCAGCTGACATTTGGTGATTAAATTAAACAGTAATGACCTCATGAATAATGGGCGACAGGATTGAATTTGGAGGGCAATATTTTCTTAAGTGGGGGCAGAAAGACATGCATATCCAGGAAGAGCCAAGCTACACTTTTTGCATTATTTTCAATGCTCTGCACAAACTCCCCACTTCTAAAAAGCTGCAATGCCTGAGGACACGGCTCACCATAGCCCTCTCATCCCAAGGCCTTCAAGTATGAAGATCCTGAGCTCCAAAGGGGATTCCTCCTCTCCGAGCAGGCATCTGCAGAGTTAGTTCAGGGAATGAATAGGAGCACAAATCCTACTGCTCCCTCTGGAGTGGGGAAAATGTTAAAAACTGCAGTCATTAAAAAATAATTGAGGCATGCATCCTTCCTAGCAAAGCCACCTCCTGTGCTCAGAGGGACCAACCTTCAACCTGGACACACACTGTCCTCTCTCATGTCAATCCACACCAAAAGCAGGGCCAGGTTTCCTAGCTCTCCCCTCCCTCCCCTGCCCTCAGCTGCTGGTATTATGTTGGTATTATTAGAGGATTATGTTATCAGGGATTCTATGGTAATGTCAGCTGCTGTTTCTTGACCTGCAGTTCTGACTTGGTCTTTTACTTATCAGCTACAGACAGAGCTGTCACTGACCCCAGCTGTTATTCTGAGCTAAATTCATTGGTGTGCCTTCCCCAATCTGCTGCTAGCACCCTCTTCTCTAAAAACTCCAGGATCCCCAAGGATATTGGGCCACTCTCTCCTTTCTCCGCCAAAACCTTGGCAGCCTGGGGGAAGGACTTGATTCAGTGAGTTCATTTAATTGTTTTCTTTAACTTAGGAATTGATCAAGAAAGATGTGAAAAGTGAAATTTCCTCTGGTTTAAGTTCAAAAAATCCTGTTTTGTATCAAACAGAATGAAAATAAAGACTTGGTTTAAAAAAAAAAAATTAAATATTTTGCACAAATTCTGAAACTTAAAATGTTTACCTTTCTGCCTCGCTTAACTCTCCTGTCATCAACTTTGGCTGAAAACTTCATTTTGCAGGTATGCTTGAAAAAGTTTTTTTCCTCAGACTCAGATATGCAGTATTGAGGGACAGAGGTCACCCCAAGATGGGAAAGGAGAATAATTAACTCATCAAGATAACATCTAGTGCATCCAGTGTGGCAGGTATTGCCATAGTTTTGCTTAACCTACATCATAAAACAGACGATTTGGTTAAGAACAGTTGCCTTTACTAACACAGAAAAACTTGCAGGTCTAATAACTTCCCCCCCACTACAAATCAAAGCTAAACAGAAGTGTTGCCACAGGCCAATAGATTGAGAGCAGGGAAATAAATCAAGACCTACAGAGATACAAAACCTAATAATTCTATTAAGACGAAGATAAAACAATTAAATACTGGTGAGACATCAAAAGGCTGAGTAGCCTGAAGAAATTGATTTTATAAATGAACCAATTCATCTAAATCTATGTCCCCCTAAACCACATTTAATTCTTGCTACACAGCTCAAGCTCAAAACCTGTCCTACTGCAAGTCACGGAGTCCCAAACATGCCCTGCTAAAAGAAACATTAAGGAGAGCCATGGAGGGCTCAGCTCTAGAGGGGTAAGAAGAAATGCCCCTCAAAGTCATGGTGAGAAGCGTCTCCTTCCCATAGGCCTTTGCAGGCACATGTTAATTTCTTGAGTTCTATTGGTTGTTATAGTTGATGTCACCCTGGTTCAGCCCCCTTTACCATATATGTACCTTGTCTGGAATGTTCTTCCCTCCCGTGATCCCCATTGTCCTGGTTTGCTGCAGTGCTCCACCCCTGTTACCCCACTGGTTGCCCTGTTGGCTGCCCCTCCTCTGCGCCACTTTCACCTCTTCCCATTGACCTTTCACCCTCAGACCAACCCCTTCCTCCCCGTATTTAATCCTGTGTCCTCAGCTTCACCTTGACTTTATCCCTGGACCCTCTTTGAGTCCAAATCAGCATTCTCTTGGATTTCTGTACAAAGACCTCCTCTTCTCAGCAGTTCACCAAACGTGCTCAGGGCTCTGGAGGCGCAGGTTGCTCCAGATGAACCCATTGAAGAGCCTGCTTCAGAGAAGGGCTGCTCTCAATTACCCTCACCTTGGATCAGTAAGGAGTGATGATGGCTGAGGAGCCTCCAAAGGCATCTTCCCACATTCCTACCTAGCACACAGCCTCTGGACCTGCCAGGAACTGGAGATCAGCTCTCCCAGCTCAGATCCACTGCAGTTGGCACTCTGGTAAGAGCCTAGCCCATTTCATCTGCAAGCCAAATGCCTTCAGAATAAGCAGCAAAGGCAGCTGCCTTAGCTCTCAGCACCCTGTGAAGCTTGGGCATTTCTCTGCTGTAACAAAAGGACTAGAGCTATCAGAAGAGAAAGTAGCTTACATGAGCAGCAGCAGTCATAAAACAGCTGAAGAGGATTTAACTACACATCTCTTCAAAAAGCAAAATCCCTGCAATATACTTGAAGAGCCTGAAACAGCCACACAGCTGATCCCAGCACAGTTCCCCTGCACTCTGGGTAATGCTATAACTGTTGCCTTGTACATGTCTCAGAAAAGCTATTCCAAGCTAAACCCCAGTCACAGTGCACTATAAAATAAAATAATAAAAACATCATATGGCTGAATTCCTGTACACCAGCTTCTGATGCTTCTGCTGAGAGACCAAATTTCTGCTGACTCTGTTCTAATTCACCGCATCTTGGAAGAACAGGACAAGCAATACAAATGAAAAAGGTGACACAGCTCGCCCTCTCCTAACCTCTCTCCCCCTCCCCACTTACCTCTCATTGCTCTTTCTTCAGTATCCTCCTCTCTTCCTGACTATCCACATCCTCCTTCTCTCCTGTCTTTCCAGGTCTGTAGTTTTACCTGCACAGCCTTAGAGAGAATGAGAACCCTGACAAGGAGCACCTCTCCTCGAGATAAGAATGGAATGTTTGGGTGGGGAGGGTTTGGTGAGGGGATGGTTTGTGTGGGAATGATTTGCGAAAGGAAAGTTTGGTAATTGAATCTTTCGATAGGGAAGTGTGGGAAGGGTTGATTTGGGTGGGGATAATTTGGGAAGGGCTGATTTAGGCAGGTATGGTTTGGGTGGGGATGGTTTGGGAAAGGAAGGTTTCTGAGAAGTTTTGGGTGGGCTTTCAGGGCTGTCAGCCAAGTGGGCACTCCATACAAGTCTCCAGACGCTGGAGGGGAAAGGCACATTGTTCTCATGAAAGCCTGGCTCAACCCTTGCATTTAAAATGCTTGTGCTCACTTTCCTGCTTTAAACAAGTGGTGTTACAATAGGAGTCCCCCTGGTGATAGATAAAGCAGATTATGTGCTTAAAGTCTGATTCTCACTAGGTCCCACTTGGCATGGTATCAGATCTTAGACAGCAACATTCACTATAGCACCAGACATATCCAACCTTGGAAGTTACACCAGAGCTCCTCACAGTATACACGTCCTTTTCTGGCGCTGGATTGGGCAGCAGACAGCACTTCGAGTACAGTTCCCAGAGCTGTCTCCATGCACTGGAAGGAAAAACTTCCCTGCCCTTACATGCTTCACCTCAGCACTACAAGAAAGGGACAAAAGCATTTTGATTATAAAGAGCATTTGCAAAGCTCAAAGCATTATTTGAAATTACAGTGCCCCAGTGCAGTGAAAGCACATCCTCTTGTGTAGGTCTAACCAGTGAAAGTGGTGTTTTTAGAGATATCTCTTACCTTACCAAACAAGGACTTTTAGAAAGCTGTTATTTGCTAAATTCTACATTAGCACATCATCTTCCAAAGACTCCTTACAGCCTCCTGGAGCAAAGCAAAGCCCAGCCCAAACAGTGTGTCAAGATCTATCACAACCAACCTTTCCAGCTATTATATTGCAGGTTTATATTCTGCACATTCAGCAGAAACTGTGCTTGCTGTAAAGGCTACAGTTATTAAAATACACATACATTGGCTCTTTAGAGCCCCAACAGCCACAGCCCTGATGATTTTCATGCACCCATTCTCATCTCTGCTACACCCACACCTCGCTGTTGCTACCCTAAATTTTAGTGAAAAGCTTTCCAGGTTTGTCCTGGTGCAATGAAGATCAGCCCCTGGTTGTGAGGAGAGATGGAACGGATGCAGGTGTGTTATTTATAAAGCCTCCCACTCTCTGCCTCCTGGCAAATCATACATCCTGCCAGGACAGTACACACTGAAACAAAAATTAAAATACAATAAACTATCATAAGAAAAAAAAGGCTGAAAACCACATAACATTTCCACAGATGAAGATGGTTGAGCATAGAAGGTCCAATAGAGAGAAGGGCTCAGCAATTGGCATTTTAAAAAGGCTACATTTGCATGCAGAACATGGTACTGGCAGGATAGGGGAGCAAGGTCTGAGAGTGGGACTGGCACCACAAGAATTTGCTGGTTTTGGCTGACCTACAAGTGTTAGGGTCTAAATGCAGGGGGCTGAAACCTAGCTAGGGTCATTGCAGCAGTGGAAGCCTGAACAGCTCCCAAGCAAATGGGAAGGATGCTCCTGTGCAGGATGAGGCCACTGAGGATCAGGGCCCTGGGCCAGGTCTCCAAAGCAGATAATTTCTGGCTGTCACATTAATCTTCAGGACAGGATCAAGATAGATGAAGAACAGAAACCTTCTCATGGCACCTGCTAATGGTGACAAATGCCACACAGCAGTATCTTGGTAAACAAAGCAGAGTCTGCCCAGCATTTCTGTCCCCTGCAGAATGATCTGGATCCTTCTGTCCCCTGCCAGTCACATCCACTTTGAGTGTAATCCTTCAAGCTAACTGCACCCTTCCCCTTCACAAGGGTAGTGGGCGGCAGAGGGGAGCCCTGATCTCAGCCAGGCCAGATGAGTCTCCAGAAAAAAGGAATAACAGGGTAATCACAAGGCATATTACCAAGCAGCAGGTGAAACCCCACATTAAAAAAACCTCTTGCAGATCACACTTGCCCAGAACCACATCAGTGCCCTTGAAAAGTCTGATCCACCTTACATTGCTCTGGAAGGTTATTCCTCACCTAAGATAAATAGCCCTCTGCTCAGCGGGGCATCAGAGTGTTTACAGATTCATTTTTTTTTTCCCCAAAAGAACATCTACTCCATGAAACAACAATTAGCTGCACTCTGAATTTATGAGTGTAATTTGCAATGCTGTTAAAGTATGGGCAGCCTTGGCTTTCGTGCAATGGTAATTGTACTGCTGTGAAGGAGCCTCAATAAGACACACTGCTGGGGATTCCTGGAGAAATGACAGGCTGCTGTTCTTCATGGAAGAGACCTGCCACTGCCTTGATAGGGATACAGGGCACACACTGGCACCATTATCACCTGCAATGATGCAGTGATCACCCCAAAAGCATTTGATTCGATTCCCACCACAGAGGGTGATGGGAAGGATTATATTGTGAGTTTTGGCTACCAGATTAAAGTAATTTCATGACTATAAGGTGCACCCTTTTGACAAAAATGTTGATCGAAACCCGGAAGTGCGCCTTATAATCCGGTGCGCCTTATATATGGGCAGAGTTCGGAAACTTGCCAACCCAGAAGTGCGCCGCGAGCTGAGCTGTGAGAGCCACGGCAGCCACGAGAGCCACGGCAGCCAGTGCCGGGGGTGAGCAGGAGTGCCGGGGCCCACGGCACGGGGAGGGCACCTGGGGCTGCGTTTAAAGGCTGCGCCGATCCGTGAAAAATGTTTGCAAATTGAGCACCTGCCAGTAAACCCCGCGATCGCGCCATTCCGTTACTAATTCATTACTTTGTTGCGCGCGGATCCTCGCTGCAAAAAAAATGTGCAGCTTATAGTCCAGTGTGCCTTATATATGGACAAAGTTCAGAAAATTGCCAACAACCCAGAAGTGTGCCTCATAATCCGGTGTGCCTTATGGGCGTGAAATTACTGTCGTCAGCTTGGTTGCATCAGCAAGAACCAGATGAGGCAAAGAGGGCCAAGGAAAGCTGGAAGCTAAGCTTTTCAGAAAGGCAGTAGTAATGAAAAGGCTTTGCATAATTTAGACATGAAGGGAAAACATTAGGAGTGGTGTCTCCCCTGCCAAGCTACTTTCCTAAGTAAAAACCACTGATCTGGTAAAATATTAGCTTATGGGAGAAACTTCTTCAGGGAAAAGGTAGGTATTAAGAGCTGAGCCTGGGTGGAGTTTTCATATAGCCAAGATCACAGTCACAGAATCATTGGATTGGAAGAGACCTTTAAGATCATTGAATCCAACCCATGCCCTAACACCTCATCCAGACCATGGCACCGAGTGCCACACCAGTCTTTCTTTAAACACATCCAGGGATGGTCAAAGGGATGTAGTTGGTCATCTAAAACCACCGTGTTTTTAGGTGAAGCTGGCACGTTTCCAGCTCCTCTTGCCATGTGCCAGACACAGATGGATGGATCCTAGACAAGACCCCATCTTGTGTGGAAAATCACACAATGAAAAGCCAGTGTCCATTAAGGGGACCGAGGAGTCCTGCAACTTTATTTGAATAAAGGGAGAGAGTCCACTAGGGCACACACTCACTGGGTTTTCTCTCTCAAGGTTTTGGAGGGTGCAGCCTCCTTTTATGCTAAACTCCTTTTATGCTAAACTCCTTTTATCCTATACTCCCAGCTGCACATTGCCCTCTTCCTTTCCCCACTGGCTGAGATACTTGGAAGTATCCCAAACTACCACATATTCCCCCTTAATCATGTAATTTCAGACCAAAGTTCAGAAAGTCAGGCTTGTGCAGACCCAGTTGTCTGTTTAAGGAATCGAATTGGGTTCTGCAGCCTGAGTTTGTAGAGACATTAAGATTCATTTCAAAGACTTTAATACCCATACCTCACCCATGGAATTTTTTGTAAAGTCATTAACACACATCTTTCCTATCACCAGCCTTCTTTTCTCTTGCCACCTTCCCACCTCTGCTCTGGTTTTCTGTCTTTACCTTCAAGTTGCTGCTTGCTTCCACTCTCACCATCAGCCCACTTCCCCTTATGTTTCCCACCCCTCATTCCACCTTGTCTTCCCCAACTCATCACAAGACATGCTGCTATATCTGCTTCCCTGCAAAATATAAACAAAATAAAGTGCATTTCACAGAGATGGGGATTTAAATCCTTATTCCCTTCACTGTATGCATCTTAAAGCATCATTTTAAATGGTAGAAGCATGTCTACAGATTTATGTGCATCTTCAAGGCCTAATTTACACAAAAAAAAACAAGTGCAGAGTGTTTCTTAGCCCCAGGGCACAGCAGATATAAGGAGAATACCTAAAGAATTAAAAAATATTTTGATAAAATTTATATAAACTCTTAAATATGTTAATAAGATGAAAGGCTATAATTATGAGATGAATTGTGTACTGAAAAAAGTAGCTCTGTGCAATAAATAACAATTTCAGTGTCCATCAATTCAAAATAATATGTTATGGAAAGATGCTTTTCCATAAATCTCTCTCCCTAGGTTCTTTTCAATGCCTCTGGAAGCACAGGTGAGGCTGAGGGATGCAATAACTTCTCAGCTGGTATAAATTTCATCTTTACAGTGATCACCCTTAAGGGCACCTTTCCACTTCGTAAAGAGCCCTGATGGAAGGTAATTATAGGTTTATCTTGAATTATGTGAATCATCAGCTGGCATTCACAGGAAAGGTACATCTAAATGAGGTGTGTATGGTGCAGGGAGGGAGATATTCTCACCAAGTTTCGAAACTCTGATCTTTACATGCAAAATAAATTTTTAATGGCAAGGAGGAGGTTAATTTTGCAAAGCTTGGAAGCAATAGCTCACATAAACAGCCAGCCACAGACTGGAGACTGCACTCCACAAGCACTGCCAACAAAATCCATTTCCATGGCCTTTTAATTCACAAGTTATTGTCTATCACACTCAAAACATAATCCTCCAGGCACTCAGCCTGCCCATCTGTGGCACTGAGAGCAGCACCCAGGCCATTGCTCAGGGTGGTGCTGGTTTGGAAGTGTTCTCTGTGCAGCACTGTCCTGCCTCCACACCTGGGTTACAATACAGGATGTGATCAAAGGTATCTATTCTGTCACCATCTCTTGAGGGTGGGGCAGTGATCCTGATCTCCATGGGAGAT
>VRYO01000690.1:2600202-2643964 GCA_009812075.1 Sialia sialis | reverse complement strand
AAAGAGAGGCTCCTGCCTTTCTTAGCAGACATCTGTCCTCCAAACCAGGACACCTGCACACCCCCAAACACATCTGAGCCATGTGGGGCTGTTGGAGAGCTGCGCCACAGCCAGGTGAGGGGAGTCCCTTTGTCCCTCCCAGGACCTTGGCTGAGCATCTCTCCCTCAGTCCCCACTGCAGTCACTCTTGTGAACATCTCTTGTGAACACTTCAGTATAAGGGTTTATGCATTCATCCTAGCAATTAGAGAGGAAGTCTCACAGAGATTGAAAAAAGGTCCTTTGAGTGTCTGTTCACATTCTTGAACAAAACTGGTTCCCGTCACTCAGCCTGGGGTAGCACCACAGCTCCTCACCTCCCAGGGAGAATTCAGCAGCAGTTCTTATGCCTCATGCATTAGGGTGAAAAGCCCAGATCATCAAATGCTTGATGCCATCAGAAGCCCGTGGAAATGCTAACCAAGGCAGTGGAGCTGCTCCAGTGTGATTCCAGTCTGGATCTCCTGACACCTGAGCACTGACCAAGCTGAATTATTAGTCACTGGTCTTGTGCTGGTACCTCAGGGCTCTGAGCTGCACTCCGTGTGCCAATACACACTAGCCAGTCAGGCTGTCCCTTAAAGCATTCACAGCATTTGCAGGCACAGTTAAATGACAGAAAAAGAAAAACAAAGAGTAAAAAAGTCACAAAGAGAGAGACTGGAGACTGCCTGCTGTGCTCTCAGCAGTGGCAAGAGCACTTCAGCTCCCCCTCAGGCTGACCTCAGAGTCCATGCAAACATCACCCAAATTTTAATTGATTTGGGGACATACTCCTATCTTAAAACTATAACAAGAATTCAGATGAGTGCTTTTTTACAGTACTATGAACTCCAAGGCTATTTAACAAAACCAAATCAATATGCTACCTTAATGTTGCACCTGGAGTTAATGTGTACCAGAAGAAAGTTATGACACAAGGAATATGCAAAGACTGCAGTCTTTCCCAGAGCCTTTCCTATTCCCACTTTGCCACAGTGGTGGACACAGTCAGCACTTTTTTCACAGATCAATACTGCACTTGAATGTGATCACCGCTCCAATCACTGCCTCAATTACAGACACAAGTGCACTCCTGCACACCTACCCTTTTGCTGAAAAAATACCTTGCATAAGCTGCCCCTTGAAAAGAACCCATAGGAAATCATTAACCCACTAATTTGAAATCAATTTAAAGTCCATTTGCCTAATGACATCACTGTAAATTATCTATACATTCTTAATTTATGAGAATATGACATCAGAATTTTTGTTTTATTAATTGGCTTTTCCAGATGCAAGTTATTTCCAAAGCTTTATAATCCATGTCTCTTGGTGGGCAAACATTAAAACCTGCTTAATAAGACAACTTTTATGCCAAGAAAAAGAGTAAAATGAATAAACTGTCTCTTGTGAACACTTCAGTATAAGGGTTTATGCATTCATCCTAGCAATTAGAGAAGAAGTCTCACAGAGATTGAAAAAAGGTCCTTTGAGTGTCTGTTCACATTCTTGAACAAAATTGGTTCCAACCACATTTGCATTCTTCAGAAGCAAAATTCCTCTGAGTGCAGAAACCAGCATCAGCCCAGGTCACCTCTTCCATCACACTCATCCCTCCTTGGCAAGGACTCAGCCAGGCACAGACTGAGATCCTTCAGCAAATATTTGAGTGACAGACTCACTGCATTTGTAGGAAATTATTGTCAGTCTGTGTCCTGGGACCATACTGTGATTTCTTTGCTGATATGGAGATATTGGAGAATAACTTTTCTTATCTACTACTAGTGCAGGAGTGCAGAGACTTCTTCAGACTATTTTCTTGTAATACCATGTACACAGGTCCACACAAGTTAAGTATCTGATCACCTAACTCCTGTTTCAGTCTCACTCCTGCTGGATCTGTATTCTGGATGTCTCGTGCCACACCACAGGTCCTGAATTTCCCTCCTACCCCAGACAGCTGCTTGGGAATTGCTCACACACCATCCACAGCCACCCACAGAAGACAAGTCCGTGTCATTTCTCTACTGCATGGTTACCAGGCAACATGACTGAAATTTTCCAATATCAGTATTTATCGACAAAAATACAAATGCAAAGAAATCAGGGTTTGACCCAAAGAGCAAATGCACCCGAAGAACTTGCAGCCTGCAATCCCTGGGCACGGATCTGGTGCAGCTGAGTTTCTTGTACTCATCTCTACTGAACAGTCAGAAATAAAATCTCCAGATGCATCATGACCTTGGCAAGAAGAAAAAGAAGGAAGTATAATGATTTCAGCTGCTGTCTGATGTTCAGCAAATCTTTCAACACTGAGCTTTCCAATTTCAGCATGATTTTGGGGACAGTACAGGAGCTAGGTAATGGAAGCAGGGACAGGCGCTGCTCAGCAGTGCTTCAAAGCCCCAATTTCACCTGGGAAGAAAGACAAAGCCACAAGATTTTTCCCAGATGAGTCCTGCAGCAACTTGCAGGTCATCAGGCCAGTCTGCTTTCAGCTATGTCTGGAAAAAGGCAAGTGAGCCCCAAATCTGGCAACAGGATTGCTTGTTCCACCATGGTGCACACGCTCAAGGCATGGGTAGCCAGTTCCACTCCCTCTCTTCCTGACCTTTTAAAGACTTGATACAAAAATTCCCCCAACCAGCACAGATGCCCTCAGGAGTGCTTGTGTGCACATAAATGAAAACTTCTTTGTGCAGGGAACAGCCACCCCTGCACTCCAGCAGCAGCTGCCATGCAAACAAAGCTCCTTTTCTTTTGCCAAAATAGAATGCTGCAATCTCAGTTTCCCTCTTTTCTTAATGCTCTATTCAAGTAAGTCTTTGAATCTGTCTGGATTACAAACCCATCCTCTCCCAACAAAGGCCTGTCCCAGACAGCCTTCTCCTCCTCTTTGCTAAATTGATACCAAATATAAATATATAGCCAGGGGAATGTGTTGAGGGAAAAGAGGATGGGGATTTTTAAAAAGCTTCCCTGTCTTTTATCTATTCCACAAACAAACCAAAACAGAGCTGCTTTGTTTTTGGCTTTCACAGCTTCCAGCTGAGAGCTCATCCCTCCTCCACTGCCATTCACTGCCACAGCTTCTGCTGCAGAGAGCAGTGCTGAGAATCCCCTTCTGCAGGGACAGCCAAGCCCCTCTGCTGCTCTCCCCCAGCAGATCCCTGCCATGCACAGACAGGGAAAGTGATGAATGCAAGAGTGCTCATAGAAAAGCTGCCAGATGAATGCTGGCCCTGTTGGTTTCTTTAGAGAAACCAATGCAGTTGGAATAATTCCTGCCTGCTATTGCAATGGGGTCGTTGGTTGGAGACAGAGACAACAAAAATTTACCAAAAGTCCTCAACAAACAGCACTGAGTTGATTATGGCACCCCTTCTGTAGGGGGTTTGAATTTCCTGGGCTTACACGTGACTGGTTGAGGTTTAACACCACCAGCTCCCTGGCCAGTGATACTTCTGCATTTAGGGCTGAATGAGATCGGCTGAGGGTCCCTGAGCAGGTTTGAATCCAACCTGTGCCTGTTCACCTGTTTATTGAACTATGCTAGCCCAACTGGGTTTCTTATTTATAGCCAAATTATTTGCACAGCTACAGACTAGCTGTGCTGTGACAGCCTGCTGATATGCCAATAGTATAAAATGAGCTTTAATTGTTTTCCCAACGCTGCCTGTGCCACTTGCACACCTGCACCAGCCCTCGGTGCTGCCAGGTCCCCTCTGCCCAAACGGGAGACACTGATTGCTAAGGGGCTGTTCTGCATGCCCCACTTGTGTCCTGAGTGTATTTATTCGCATATGAAATCACAGCACCACTTGTTCTGATCATGTCTAAGTTCCCATTTAAAAGAAAACACCCTTAGGGTGGATGAGAACAGATAAGAAACCCAGAAGTCCTTGTGCTGTCTGCTGTTAAGGGCAGGGTGAGTGGGTGAGGGTTCTGCAGAGATCAGTGAGTCACACATCATTATCCAGCCCACACTGCTCTGTCTGCAGCTCCTTCAGGGCTGGACCAAGAGCCCATCAGTGTCCTGCAGTGCCTGAGTTGTGGGTAACAAACCTGCACGGGATTGGACTTTGCTGGTGCAGCTGTACAAGTGCAGAGGTGGCTGATCAGACTGACTCACCTCCTTTCCATCAAACATATTTCCTCCAATTTTGTGCTGGCATTAAACAAGCATTTTATTTGCTCTAGCTTTCTGCTCAGAGAGGCTGTGGCTTGCAGTCCTCCACACAAGTCACCTGAAGCATGGCCCTCAGGTGGACCTTGTCCCCAGAGAAATATTAATTTTCCTCCGCAGCCTCCTGTAGTACCTTGTTTCCAGTCTCCCCTCGCCCTGAATTTGAGCTCTAAGCTCCCACAATAACACAGCCCTACTTCAGGCTGGATCAAAACAGCACAGTTCAGCCCACGCTGTTTTATAACCAGACAACATTATCCAGGACAAGACCTCTGTGGTGTCCCCATGGAAGAAGAAGTTTTTGAGAAGCAACTCCTCCTCTCTCTTCCCTGAATTTTCTTTCCCAGCTAACACATCCTTCCTTGAGAGCAGGTAGTATAACCAGCAGCCTGATGCAAAGGCCGTTGCAGATAAGACACCAGAGAACCTCAGTATCGTCTCTTCCCAGGTATAATGCAAGGGCTTGCCTAGTTCCCTGGAAACATCTTTGGTTTTATGTTTATTTTTCAGTGTGATCATCAAGCAAGACAGCAAACTGACTCATCACCATCCATCACGACCTTCAGTGTTTAGCAATAAGATGTATTGCCCCCTGGCAGCAAAATAACACTCCAGCCACAGCTCCCATTTGTTCTGATCTGGCTGACTAGGACAGCTGTTCATGTCAGTGCTGTAAACACTCCATTTGGAGCAGAGACAGCATGTTTTACTGCTAATAAATGAGACAGCAGGCTGCAAGTGCACACGAGGTTAGCAGCTGGTCACCACCAGCCTTCCCCAGCCAGGTTCCTGGAGCAGCTCCCAGCCAGTGCTGCAACCACTGATGTCCTTCAAACACAGCACAGGGAGCATGCCTCTGCCTGCCAAGCCATCCCAGCTCTGTCCCAACGTGCTCTGTGCCTGGTTAACCCTGCTGGGAGCTGCCACAAACCAGTGACCATCCCAGAGTGTCCCCAAAACCCAGCTGCTCCATGAGCAGACAGAGTTTGTTATCAGAGTCAAGTGGGCAAGGCAGTTTTCTCAGTTCAGAGTAGCAGTGCTGGAGAAAACAATTTACAGTAATTTCACAACTATAAGGCGCACCCTTTTGACTAAAATTTTGGTTGAAACCCAGAAGTGCGCCTTATAATCTGGTGCGCCTTATATATGGACAAAGTTCGGAAATTCGTCAACAACCCAGAAGTGCACCTTATAATCTGGTGCACCTTATAGTTGTGAAATTACTGTACTTGTCTCCATGCATTGGGAGCAAGCTGAATCTGATTTTCTCTAGTTAGCTTTATTAAAAATGGCCTCAGCAAAATAGACAGAAGAGAGAAAAATTTCAGGGAGAGCACTGTCAGGCTTCTCTAGTAGCACAAAATGATAACCAGAGAAGGACAAAATTAATGCTCAGTTGATCTTGTGCCCTCTCTGCTTTCCAGTGCTAAGCCATGCTCTTCTCTCAGGTTTATTACCAGCTGCACAGACTGCTCTGCCCTAAAGTTCCAGATCAGCAAAGGCAAACATCTGTCCTCCAAACCAAGACAGGCTGTCACTCTGTGCCCATGAACAGTAACGTGGTGATGAGTGAGGGATCCAAACATGCGAATGTCAAAATCTTTTTATTTACAACGGTCTCCAAAAATCAAGGAACACTGAAAATAGTGAGGGTAGGAGACAACTTACAAAAGTGACACGCATACATCAGGAATTGTGCTACATCACTCTGAGAACTGACACTCTAAGCTCCTCACACAACGTGGTGGAATGGCAGTGCCCTCCCTCCCACTGTCCAGGGAGTGCTCACGCCCCTTCTCCCTTTGAATTTTGAACCATCCTCCCTCCCATTTGTTCTGTTTCTGGCTCCAAACCTTTCTGCTCATCTATTTGTTGTTTTGCCTCTGGCCCTGGTCACTGACCCCACCTCCCTTCAGCAATTGCCCAAAGGAGGAGCAGAGAAGAAAAAGCCAAAAACCTCTGTTCTCAGGATGGAGACAGGAACTGAAAGATGTCTAGCTCTGGGATTCTGGGTGCTAACACAGGGCAGAGTAGTTAGCAGAAGCCTTTGAAAGCTCTGTAAAATGCACAGATGGCTTACGCATTATCTGGGGTGAGCAGTGATTTTGGAAGAAGGAACCAAGACACTGAATTTGTCCTGCCTGGCTGCAAATCAGTCTGCACAGCTTCCTCGGTGGACATTGTGGGAGGATATACCTGTGTCATAGGGTTAAACAAAAAACCTTTTATAACCTTCAGAAGGACAGGCTGCTCTGCTGTAGAAATTCAATGCAGGACAAGCTAAAAAACTTAGATACTGTGACATAAAGCAGCATCCCAGTTTGCTGCAGTGGAGGCAAAGCCAGAGCCACTGGAGACCATTGCCTCCAGATGACTGTACCAATGGTCCTGCAGCTCTCCAAGTGTCAACATATCCTTCTCAGGGATATTTCTCAGACTGCCTTTGCTCTGGCATAGTTTCAGATCCAGCAGGAATTGAGAAACACAGTCCAGTTCAGCCTTTCAGAACCTGCAGCCTTGGCAGTTGCTGAGGTCAGTGGCCAAATCTGATGCCTCAGTTGCCCAAACCCAGCACTTCAAGAGGCAGCACAACATAAAAAACAAACAGAGCAAGGAGTCATGGATCTTTCCCTTCCTCTGACACTGATCAGTGCACAGCACATCAGCTCTTCTGCTCTTCTGTTCCTCAGCTCCAAAGCTGATGTGGACAGGGCTGCTGTGAGCAGGGACTCAGTGTCCACAGTGATGGGGAGCCCTGGACTCACTCAGCAGCTCTACTGAAGGCAAAGAGCAGTCACAGCAGCCTTGTGCATGAATCTCAGAGCTTCAGCACTCAGGAGCAGTGTCCTGCTACTGTCCTGTGCTGGAAGGGAGAGAACTTGTGGGCAGGACAAGACCCACTCTATTTTGTAGGACTGCATGGGTCCAGAATGACCCCCTCCGGCAACATTAACCTAATAATTCAGAGGTTAAGCCTCAAACCAGGATTTACTAGAAATAAAAGAGTGGGTAGTTAACAGGCACATTGCACTGCCATGTGCTAACTGAGAACTCCTGTATGCTTTTTAATTGCATCAAGATCATTTTGAAATGGAAAATCAGAACATTTTTTTTCCAAGTAAGGCTGATCTGATGTGTTCAGTTTAAAAATATCAAAACTTTGTGTGAAGCTGTTTAACTCCCTGGCTTCCTCTGCCTAAGGAAATTCTTCTCCAGCCACTTTCAGTCCAGACTCTGTGAGTATACCTTAGGCATGAACACCTACCAGGGAGAAGGCTGAACCTTGCTCAGCAAGACAATGGGGCCCAGATGGCCTGTGAAACAGAGGAGTCATCAGAGAAAGAAGATGGGCAAAGATGTGGGAGGAATCATATAAGGTGAACATCTGCTCTTGGAGCAGCACCAGATAGCTGAGGCCTTGCTTTTTATTGCTGTGAGCATCTGCCTTGGAGCTCCAATTCCCTGCAGAGCTGTCAGCTCCATCCCCACACTTGCTCAGATAAAGCCATCCCTTTCCTTACCTCTATAATTTTATGAATGTTCTGTAATCACAAGGATGACACTGCCTACACAAGGACATGGATGTGTACATCTGCTACTCATTTGCTGTCCCCTGATGCCTGGGGAGATCAGGATGTGTTTTGCACGAGGCTGGGCCCCAACTTTGTCACTCCACTGCCTGTGGAGAAAGCATCCTGAGCACAGAGCTGTACAGGGTGAAGCAGTGATGGGGCAAATGTCTAGTTAGAGCTAAAGATAAGTGTCATGACTGTTTTTAATCAGAGTCTCAGGTTACAATATTCAGTGAGTCCTTGCAGCATAAAACATCACCTAGGATCCTCTACTGGCTCTTCTTCCATCCTGCTAGATATAGTCTAAGTTCCTCCTCCTCTCCCTGCCTCAGTTTCCTTCCTGGAGGGGCACAATCAGCATGCCTTTGTGATTCATTTGCACTTCTTCCTTCTGAGTTGTTCCAGCCATTGCATTCCCAGTATCACTTTGGGAAATGCAAGCCAAGGTGATGCCCTGCTCCTGCTTGTGCCAGCCAGTCCCTCTGCACTGAGGGAGCTTGGGCTGGCTGGAGAGGAGGAGGGAAAATGATAGCTTGTCCTTTTCCCTACCTGCTTCAGAAAACAGGATGGATCCGGTCAGGTGCCAAGAACTCTTGTTATTTTTGTCTGCAGATCAGACACTGCCAGATCAGGCCCAAGAAACATAAAAGATTTCCCTCTATTTTAAAATTAATCTTTGCCTCTCCACAGCAGCTGAATGAGTCTTCCCAGCATGTCCAGAATCACACTGGAGGTGGGGGGTTTACGTGGCCTCTTTATAGAGAGCATAAACGTAGGATACCAGGGGCTAACATAGGCTTTCAACTTTGCAGGATTCAAAGCACATCTGTGCCTTTTCTTAAAAGCCTTTAAAGGCTTCTTCATGCTTACAGAAGGAGGAACTTCTTCTAAGGGTGCCCTCAGCACCTTATTCGCTTGTCTGCAGAACTGGAAATATCCATCAGCTTTGATCACCCAAAAGAGGTTGGAAGTGTTTGCTAAGTTCAAGTCAAGTCCCCAGCCAGAGCATCCTTGGCCACAGCACTGGGGATACCTTGGTGTCCCCTGCAGCCCCTGCACAGCCACACAGGTCCTCTGGGGCTGTGTATCATGAGCACGCTTGCCCTCTCAGTCACTGCCACTTAGGAATGCTCAGGGCACCATCAAGAGTTAAATCTGGAGCACAGACAGAGGGAACAGCATGGCTTACAGATCAAGGATGGGGCTGAACTGTGCACAGCAGCCATGAAAGCAGCACAGGTTAAGGACAGTCAAAAATCCTTTCCAGGACCATTTATTCAGGGGCACAGGGCTCATTATGAAGGGGCTGGTGCAGATTAGAGGTAGGTGCTAAGGAACATTTAACACTTTGCAGAAAGGGGTAACTCAGCTGTGCCATGGGATAGCAAGGAGAGAAACCAGGCTACTCACATTCTCAGGACCCTCACTGCCTGCAGCAGGACTGCTCTGGAAACAATAAGAACTCTCTCCAGCTTGGGAAACCTTGGGGAACCTACTTTAGAAACAAGTATTTGATCCAGTTTCAGAGGGATGACACAATGTGAGGGTTTAAGACTGGCAGGGATCAGAGCAGGGATGCTGAGCCAAGTAGAAGCAGCTCAGTCTCAGCAGTGCAGGGTCCACAAATTGGCTGGCAGTGGGGTTGGACTTCCTGGAATTTTTGTCTTACAAAGAAGAGTTGATCCAGACAGAGAACACAAAGCCACCAGGACGTGGAATCTGCAAAAAAATTGAGTCAGGCTGTTTCCTGGCCTCATTGCTCTATTGGCACACTTGCAAATATTGGTTAGTGGATATCCCAATGGGCCTGACTCTCCCCTTCTCCCAAGGATCAGATGTGCTGTATATTAATGCACACTTAGCTATTTCAATTTTTAAAGTATGATAGAAGCAGTGATGCTTAAAATGTACTGTTAATGGCACTAGTTTGTGATTTCATTTTACTTTAATGTAAACCATCTGCTCAGAGCAGACAGCAGCTGCAGCTCTGCTGCCCTTGGGTCTCCACACAGGAGAGTGCCTGAGCTGCCACACAGGATGCTGTGCATACCACTGGGTATGGCCTCTACCAGGGGTTACCTTGTCCTCAGGCTAAGAGCTGAGTGGTGTGACCAAAGAGCTGTGCAGGGACCTCAGAGCTCTCTTTTCTCACCACCAGGAAGAGCAGAGGCAGTGACTGGTGAGGTGACCAGGGGGACTGGGCATTGAAGCTGCCTTGACCTCACTACTGAGGTCCACATCTGCTTCCTGATGACTGTTCACAGACATGTGAGATCCCAGTGCAAGGTGCAATGTCCCTCCAGAAAGAAGGGGAATGCCACATGTCCCCACACCTCCCTGAATCATGAGTGCAGGTCCACTGCAGCTGGTGTCACTCAACAGCTCTAGTTTGGATCCCAAAGTGACACTCACAAGAGCTCCTGTGCAGCAAGTTCACTGCTGGTCTGGCTTGGGTACAGAGCCTGGCCAAGGAATCCAGACAATGGTGTTCCCCAGGCCTGTCCAACAGCTCACTGCTGTTCTTGAAGGCTCAAGTAACAAGGCACAGGCTTGGTGTGGGAGTAGGACATCACCTCAAGTCATCGTTGCAATGCTGACCCTGGACAAGTGGAGGGGAATGTTGGAGGGAAGGGGTTTTGAAAGGATCAGATAACCTTCCCAAATTCTCCCATTTTAGCTTTGTGGGTCCAGAAAGTCCTGCTTGTTAAAAATAATTTAAAATAACAAGAAAAGAAAAAAAGAGAGCAGAAACAAAACTGAGAGAAGGAAACCTCCTCCTCTCCTATTCACAGGCTGAGCTATTCCCTGGGCAGCCCTCACTGTCCGTCATCCATCCATCACTACCCAAAATAAATACAAGTTTAGAGCAAAACCCATTAGAAAATAAAGTGCATCTGTGGAGTTGAAAAACTTCATGAAAAAAGGGACATTTTTTTCCTCTTTTTTTTCTTACCAAAAATATTCTTTAAAAAGAAAAGAAAAAAGAAAAGGAGCAAGAGGACAGAGCACGTGGCTCTCGGCCTGGGGTCTACAGGGCTGTCCCGTTGGGGAGGGGGATTTTAAATCCACTCTTGAGCAGGGCAAGGCAGATGCAGAGACCCAGCAGGGCAGTCAGGAGCACCCCCAGCACAGCCTTGAGGCAGGAAGTCCTGCTGCGGGTGAAGGTTCCGGGGCCCATGGTGCTGAGCAGGGCTGTGCTCACAGTCAACGTGTACAGGATGGACACTCCCGTGTTGAGGGCCACGATCTTCCCAAACTTGGCGAAGGGGGCAATGATGCAGAAGAAGAGCGGGACCGTGGCGATGACGGTGGTGACAGCACTGGACACGATTGCCACACCCACGTGCCGGACTGCTTCCACGGTCCTCCACTGCCTGCACGCTGTGGGGTCCTGGTGAAGGGACAGCAATGTTAGTGTGACAGACATGTGGGGCTGCACTGGTGTTTTAGGCTTTGAGAGGGTGGCTTAGCTGCCAGAATCCTGGTCCAGGACGAAGAGGCTGCCTGAGTGCAGCTCAGACAATTCATGCAGTCTCCAAGATGCTGAGCAAAGAGCCATAGGGTTAAAACCCAGCAAAGGCTGCAGGATTTTGTGCCTCCTTTCTATCTGTCCTAGGTTACAATGTAAAGATATGCCCAAAAGTATCTATTCCATCACCATCTGCTGAAAACAGGTGGGGCAGTGATCCTCATCTCCCTGGGAGATATCCTCTGTTAATGGGCCAGCTGGTAAAACCAGGTGGGGCAGTGTTCTTTATCTTTTCCACAACCTATCCTCCCTCCAGGAGATATCTCCTGTTAATGGGCCACTGAGTCCCACTGCATGACTGATAAAATTACATCATCCCATGGGGAAATGCTCCAGCCAGGGGGAGGAGCCAAACATTTCCTACCTAGATAAAAACTCAGATTTGGAACACCAAGGCAGCCCTTGCCCACTGGTTTCTGGGGAACAAGAGCTACCAGACCTTTCTGCAGGATCATTACTTCAACAAGACCACCTAATCTGGACTGCTACCACTACCCTAACTAGCGGCTGTCAGGTTATATTCTAGCTAACAGTGTTTTCTTCTTTTGTACTATTGCATGTATTTTATTTTTCTTTTTTCCTATTAAGTTGTATTTCTGACTTGGAGGCTCTCACTGGTTTTGCTTTCAAACCATTACATCATCGCATCAGACTGATTGCTGGGCCTACATAACATAGATTCTGCATGCAGATACTACACCTGGCATCAGAAATCCCAGGCTTTTGTGGTCTCCATCTTCCCAATGAGACAAAAGATGTTAACAAGGCCAGAGTGAGCTGGTGGTTGGTCCAGCAAAGCAATTTTCAGAGGTTACAGAATTAGTGTAGAGTTGTTGCAGCACAGACTGGACTTGAAAATGGGCTGCTGTGGACACAGCTGTGGCCAGCAAGAAAAGGACAACCATGTGGGTTGGAAACCCTCATCTGAGTTTACTGAACTCAGTCTGGAGCAGCAAATAAATACCATACCCCAGGGATGCTCTGAGGTTGCCAGGACACATCTCCCCCATCCTGCATCACAGCTGAGTGGCATAGAGGGCACAAGAGGAATGAGTGCAAGGCTGTAGGAAGAACAGAGCTCACCTCTGCCTTGTGGAGTGGCAGGTTCTCCCCTGCCAGCAGGTAACCCTCCACCAAGTGCACACAGTAATCAACAGAGGAGCCCACGAGGATGGAGAGGGAAATGGCTTCCACAGCTCCCATTTCCCAGCCAGACCAGTACATGATGGTCACCACAAGGCAGACAACCCCTGTGTGAGGAAGGTGTTATTAGGCAAATGGAGAGGACTCTGGAATTGCTGCACAAGTCAGTCCCTGAGGAGTTTGTGTGCCATGCAGGTCTGTGTGCCACCCAGCCTGAATCTCTGTGGCCCCTGCCACAGAGACAAACACTGCCCTCACCTCTCCTTGGCACAGGGACCATTTCATAAGGTGACCAGACCTAGTTAAAATCGGGAAAACTGACAGACTGATGCCAACCTAGACTAACTCTTGCTAGGTGAATCCAAGCCCAGTGTCCATGTGTGCATACAAAGGAAGTGAGCCTGTTGTTTTGCTTTAGAGTTACTCAGAGGCTGAGCACACTTTTTTGAAGGCAAAGAATACTGTTAGTGAGTCATATGTGGGAGACTAAGTGATTTCAAAATGTTAGATTTGATTTTTAAATTAAGAAGTTTAGCAATACATTTAGACCTGAATATTATCAAATCACCAGCCAGGGAGAGAAAACTATTTACAGTTTTTCTTCAAATACTAAAAAACTGTTAAAATACTCAGCTTTTAACACCTCCCACTGCTTGGAAACAGCAGCTATGGTGCAGGTTCTTGGATAGTGCAATTTTTATTCAGAGCTTGTGGGACTCAATCATATTATTATACATAACAGGTAGGGATGGCATTTGTGTAGCTAAAACTCTTATTTAAACAAATAGCAGGGATTGTGTAGTTAAAACACAGTAGGAATTAGACACGCAGATCTAGTTTCCCAATGAGGTTTCTGTGCATTTGTTGAGAGTTTCTTCTGTTCACTTAGCCAGTCTGCTCTCCAGGACTGACTCCTGGAAAGCCAAAAGTGTTTACACTTTTGACCATTCAGTTCAAATCACCAGAGAGCCAGCAGTGCCACAATCCACCAATTTCAGGAAAAATGAAAGCCTGACACATTGGAATTGGTGTTTTTACCTAAGATGCTGAGCAGCACTGGCAGCAGGAGGAGGATGTGTGTGGTGAACACTGCCACAGCAGCCACACAGATGACCAGCGAGAGGACAAGACCATACAGGGCACTCTGCACTCCTGGAAGGAAACAGCCAGCTGATATGAATCCTGGAAGGTCACAGCTGTGATAAGAAAGGCACCATGTTCCTGCTGGCAACAACAGGCAGGGACTCACACTGGGGAAGACAGTAAGGGGAGGATGAAAGTGGAAATGTGATTGGCGTCTTAAATCTTGCACCAGCAGGGCTGAGTCCCTTCCCTATTTCCTTGGGCTTTGCCTAATTTTGACAATCACATCGCTTAGGGCAGGAACAGGCTTTAGGAATTTGCACAGTAGTGTAAGGGACTGCAGATAAAACCCATGCCCAACATATGGGATGGGGTGTGCTGTGAAGATGTATCAGAGAGCATGGGCTCCCCAGGAAGAGAAGCATGGCAGTCACTTGCCTATAATCTCCATGAAAATCTGCTTCCAGTGCTCACAGGTCTGGAAACCATGTCGGAGAGCAGAGCCCTCAGGGAAGATCTGGAGCTGCTGCTGCAGGAATGTCTCCCATTTCAGATAGTCAGCATATGTCTGGAAGGACGATTTTCCCTTGTAGGTTGTCTGCAACAAGATAAACACATCACTCATGTCCTGCTCTTTGGACAGGGTATGCATGGCAAGAGAAAGGGCACAGCAGCCCATCTCGAGTGGCACAGCAGCCCATCTCGAGTGGCAGCACCAGGCAGAACTGGCAGTGGCATTTGAGCAAATTTGCCACCAGCTTTTTGTGTGAGCTAATTGTGGTGTAAGCAGCCACTTCTACCAACTTGTGAGTGCAGGCATCTGTCTGCAACAAACATTAACAAACACTAAATTATGGCTGCAAATGGAAGCGACCAGTGCAGCAAGAGCAGAGCTAAACCCTCAGAAGTCACAAGGTGAAACTGTCACCAGAATGGCAATGTCTCCAGGTGATGGATGCCACGTGCTTACCGATTCAAATGCCATGGAGATCCACTGCACCTTGCCATCCTTCACCCCCACAGCCCCGTGAGAGAGCTGTCCAGGCAGCAGGTTTGGCTCAGGGATATTCTTGCACTCGGGGTGCAACATCTGCAGAAAGGAGGAGATGCTGTAACCTGGAGAGACAGAAAGAGCAAGAGATGGAGGGCAGAACAGGGAAAGGAAGCACACTGGAGCAAGGGGATGTAAAAAACCCAACCAACAACCCAAAATGAGAGCCCCAAGAGAATCACAGGACCTATTTGTCCACACTGCTTCCCCTTGCCACTCTGGTTTGCCAAAGCCCTTGAGGTCTTGGCATCACAGCTCTCAGCTGCTGTAGCTTGAAAGGACATTCTGTGTCATCAGCATGGGACATGGCAGCGCCACTGCTGTTTGTCCCCAGCTGTCAGGGAGCAGCACAAAGAGAAAGTGCTGAGGACTGTCTGCCTGGCCTGGCAGGGATTTGTTCCAGACATGAAATTGGCTTTTAGCCTAAAGCCAGTATACACTTCCTAAGCTCAGCTCCACAAGGTGTGACCTCTGAAGCTGGAAGAGATGGTCACTGGTCAGGTATGCAAAGCCACACAGTGCGATCTCACTGCAATGAGATCAGGTGTGAGTTCATTGCTATTCAGGAGCTACTAAGAAGATATTTACTGAATCAAAAAATTGTATCTCAAGCAATGCCTATGACTGGCAAGAACAAATGCAATTGTGTTCTTATCTTTCTAGATTAAATCCCAAAGAATATACCCAGTGTCTTTGGCATTAAAGAGACCATCTTTCTTTCTTTCTTTCTGTCCCAAAAAGCACAACCAATGACATATTCTAGAAGGGTCAAGCTGCTTTGGGAAGAAAAGGAGACAGCAAGAAGCAGTCACCCTTTCTGTTTGCTGTTGAGGACCCCAGCTGAAGCAAGCACAGGTAGGGCTGCAGAGGAGTTAGTCTAACCTACCCGAGGGCAGGCACTGAGCCCCTCCGGGCTTCACCAGCTCAGAGTTGCTGGCAATGGCTTTGCAGAGGCGGCACAGGTTGCCAATCTCTTTGAAGAGGTCAAAGCTGTCATCGTAGATAACACTGCCCTTTCACAAGGAGACACAATGACAAGAGCACCACACGTGAGACATACACACAGCAATGGCACTGCAGCCTCCTGCCTGCTCTGCTGCCTGCATTTCTCACTGCCCCTTCAGAGGAAACAGGCAAAGGCTGATTCTGCACAGTACCCCCAACTCACAGAGCAGGAAGAACAGCAGAAAGCTGAAGTGCATCAGCCAAGCTAAGGATAATTTTTCTAGGGGAAGACTGTCATGTGTCAAGGTATGAGATCTCAGAGCTAAGTTGTTTCTAGAAAAGTCACATTTAGTAACCTTTCCCTATTATTTTTTGTCAATACTTCACAACAATATATATTATAGAAAAATATCAGTTCCCTCAGTCTTGAATTTGTAGTGAGATTTTGTACTGTGCTCAAGATGGGTTTATTCCTAAAATCCTCAAGAAAGCCAAGTTTAGACTCAAAATTAGAAGGTTAAATATTGCACTCATTTTCTGAAAAGCCTGAAGTGGTTTTTTTCAGTAAGGACTTCCTGATATCAGAAATAATTATTGTCAAAATAATTGACATTATTTTGTCAATTTGCTGAAACAGAACTGGCTCATCACCGTGCTACAACCCTGACTGCTGGACCACCCTGTGAGCACCATGCAGAGCCTGTCCTCTCGTGCCAGCCCCGGAGCACGCCACGCAGTGTGTACCATGTCTCCGATGACGTGGTTGGCGGGGTGCCCGGTGCGGTTCACGCCCCTGATCCCAAACACCACGAACACCATGGCTCCCGTGTCCACCAGCGGCCGCACCGCCGGCTTCCCGCAGCCCGTGTTCATGCAGGGGTTAAATCCAGACGTGGCTGACAGCTTCGCTTTGGGGGCTGCTGTCAAACACAGAACAAGGTTGGTTACATTCCATGTCTGGTTCTCTGGGTCTTGGTTTGAATGGGGCTTGGCTCACCTTTCTCACTGGGCACGTACAGGATGCCCTTGGTGGGTCCGTCTGGGCTGGAGCTGAGCAGACAGCCCGGGGGTGCCACACACACTCGGCCATGGTAAGGGGGCTTGTGTGACTGGGCAAAATACAGTTTCCTGTGCAGCAAAGAAAGTTTGTTAAAGGGGAACAGAGGTAGAGATGAAGCGTCCAAAGTACTACATGGGAACGGACATTCTCAGGGACAGAAGCAGAGGGAAAGGTGAACATCTGCAGATCTATATCTTCACATATTGCATGTTCTCTGCTGCTCGTTCAGCCCAGGAGTTCAGGTGGGAAAGGGCATGAACCAGATCAGCAACATCTTTCTGCCACCCAAAGAAGCCCCCAGTCACAGTGTGTCAAGCCTTTTGCATGTTAATGATGCTATGTGCATCATTGTCCTGCAAACTGACTGCAGAGATGAGGCAAATATGCAGCAAAGCAAGTTCTAGAGCCATGGATGTCACTGATGGAGGGCAGGACTAGCACTGGCCTTTAGGCATCTCACATCAGCCTCTCAGTTGTGCTGTTTCTGTTGCCTCGTCCTGAGGGGGATTTTGGAAGGTTACCGTGTTCGCTGCTGCTCCTTGGAGGCCACGTAGAAACTGAAATCGAACTTCCAGCCCCTCTTGGTGTCACAGGACAAGGTGGTCATCATCCACTTCCTGGGGCTCATCTGCTTAAGCAGCCCTACTGTGGACACACAAGCTGTCAGCTTCCTGGTGAAGTTACCGAAAGGCACTCTATACACCTAAGCAATGGATTAATGAAAACAGACACTTAACTCCACAGGGTTGCAGCCTGTTGCACATTAGCATCACACTCTCCCCTCCTCCCCGAGCACTGGCACAGCCACACAGAATGAGCACTGCAGGCACAGCCCCCAGCCTGCCCTTCCCAGCGATGGCCAGTGTGTTGTGGGCTCCTTAACACCCCCATTCCCAGTGACCTAGCTAAATGGTGGCTGCTCTGCCCAGGGCGAGGGACATCTGCCCTAGTGACACTCTCAGCTTTGCTCCCATCACTGACAGTCACTTCACAACAGCAGCAGCTGAAGTCTTGTTGCACTCCAAGGTATCATCTTGGATGATGCCAAGCACAATGCCTCCTGTGCTAATTAGCCAGCTGCAGTGCCCTGAAAATGTCACCCACAGCTACACAGGACCCCATGGAGAGACAGGAGGAGGCTCTTGTGCTCACCTGCTGGGTGCTGCCCTCTTGCTAGAGGGGTCCATTCTGGACTGACTTACCTGGAATGAAGGCACCTCCCCATCTCCTGGTGACACCATCTGCCAGGGTGCAGGGACACTGGCATTGAGGGAGAATCTGTAGATGGCTGGTCTTCCCTTGCTCCTGGACTTGGAGATATACACAGTTCCCTGGAGCTCTGTAAAAACAGAGGGCATGAGGTTTGGTGGTAGTTCTTAATCAGCAGATCCTACAGACACAGCCAGGGCAAAGGAGGGTTCTTATGGTCTGCTGTCTGCTCTGGGACACCAGGCACAGCCTCTGCCTTCTGGTAGCACAGCACACATTTCAAAGGCTGTCACAAACACATCTTGAGCTGCAGTAATTCCTGATGGCTTATTGATTCCAGTCATCCTGAGACCTGGCCCAATAACTTTTATCCTCAAAATCCCCTGTAAACTGAATTTACTCTCCTCGTGACCTGCCAACAAGGTTGTGAACAGGAGTGGGATGTGAAAACTCGGAGTTCCTAGCCCTGTACTTAAGATTAGAGAGATATGACAGCAGACAATACTGCCAGCTGGGTTATAGGACCATACCCTAGAGAGCAGTAGGTATTCAGAGAAAGGGGGATTTTAAAGATGCCCCATACATCCAGCACCAATCTAGGGCTCAGTGGGGCAGTCTGAGGAAGAGAATTATTCCCCATCAGCTATTCAGAGAGTGTGTGGTTTAGTTTGTACCCCAGTGGATCCTTGGGCCCTGGCCAGAGTCATCATGCCCCACTCACCTTGCTGCCCTGTATCACTCATGCTGCCTTTGCTTCCCCAAGGTGACCCTGAGCCCCTCTTCTTTTTTTCCAAGGAAGTTCGGATGTTGTTCTGCAAACTGTGGGGCTTTTCCTGAAACAAACCTGTCCCACAAGGTTAGTCAGGGAGGAAAGAGTGAATGGCATGAGAAAAGACCTGTGCACACCACAGACTCTGCTGCTGAATAGCAAACCCTGAGAGGCAACACAGTGCCACAGACTCTCAGCTGGGCACTGACATGAGACCAGCACTTAGGAGTAAAACCAGTCAGCTTTCATGGTCTGTGATGGGATTACTCCAGAAGAAATACTTAGGCAGTTCATGGCTAAAGCAAGAAATACTTTTCTAAATATTCCACTCCTACAGGCAACTCAACCATCCCACTCCCAATGTGTGCCTCCTTTCCACAGGGTCCATCCAATATCCAATGAGATTTCTGAACATTATAGATGTCTGCCTCACAATTCAGCTCCCCCAGTCAAGGGCTTAGGCCAGGCTGGGGTGCACCCATCATGGTTTGAGGAGCAGTGCTCTCACCTGAGCAGGTGATGCAGGAGACACCTTCAGCACTCAGGTTGTATTTCAGGTCCAGCAGCACCTGGATGTTTGTGTCAGGCCGGAACAAGACTGGAGCACGGCTAGCTGGATGGAGGCGGCTAGCAAAGAATATGGACAGCAGCAAAACAAGGAGAAAGAGCCCTGCAAGGAGAAGCCTGGGTAAGCGTGGGACCCTACATGCACTTCACACTTCATGCTCAGGGAGCAGGCATGTGGTGGAAAGACGGTATTTCAGCTGGAAAAAAAACAGCCACTGAGGCACACTGGCAGCTGGGATTACTTGTAATAAGCCCCATGCTTGGAAAAAACTCCATTAGGACTTAACACTTTAGATCTGAGTGACAAGAAAGGGATGTCCCCTTTAGGGACTAACTGTTCTGGGAGCACTCTTCCACTGTGTTAGAAGCCATTTACCATGTCCCTTTTCCCACCTCTTGTCACAATCAAGGCTTGGAGACTGATTGAAATGTCAAACCCACTAAAATCCATGAAAATGCAACCTTCCTTACCCACAATGACCCATCTGCTCTTCACTGCAGACCACAGCACCCAGTGTTCCAGCAGCTCTTGCAGGTGAGTTATCAAGTGACCCCGGTTACTCTTCTGTGCAGAGAGCTGCAGATTTTCTGGCATCACAGACACCAAGGGGACATCCCCCATTTCCAGAGAGACTAGAAGAGAGAGAAATCAAAAGCAGTCTCAGTGTCATGAGTGTCTCTCAGAGTTCTCTGCTGTCCTTTCTGCAGGGTGCTGTGCAGCTCACTGAGGCTCAAGAGATGGAGCAGGACTCCTGCAGAGGCAGTGATTCCAGGATGTTTTAAGAGCCATCTTTGTCAAGTCACTGCCATGCAACAGCTACACATGCAAATCTGTAGCTCAGTCCAAATCTGCGCTTCAGGCTATTCCTTGCTCTACCTATCCCCACAAACACTGTCCCAGGGACACTGCATGCTCCTTGGGATAAGGTTACATTAGATTATAATTTGTTCCTGCCCCACTAAATAAGCCTTACTGCTAATTACAGCTGACTCTTGCTGAGTGCAGCCTGGCTCTCCCTCATTCTCTTATCCCCAGATCAGGGATGCCAAGGGAACAGCCCCTTTCTCTGTGTGAGAGCACTTGCTGCAGTGGGATGAAGCATTCCCAGCACACTGTACAGCCAACCTACAAACCATGCTTGGTCAGTGACTGGAACAAGCTGCTTTGCCTCTTCACAGCCCCCTGATGCCCAGGGGCCCTGGAGGAAAACATTCTGCTGTTTGCAGGGGAGAGAGAGATTATTTCCATACATCACCATTGCATGTGGCTCTGGCATACCAAGGAGAACTCTTGCAGCACAGAACCAGAGCTTCTCTGCCTGTCAGACCCATCTCAGAGCCTGCTCTGCAGCAAGGGCTCTGCACATGCCATGGAATTAATTCAGTTATCTCCAGTTCCAGTTTGCCTGAAAGATACTCACTGCCTCGACCACTGCTGTTGGGGGTTTTAAAAGGAAGAGATTCCAGCAAGTTTTAAAAGCCAAGTACAAGAGAGCATGACCCTGTAAGCACCTCTTTCTTTGGATCAGGGCTGGAAGGATTATCTCCTGCTAACAACAGATAGGGAATTTCTGGGCTTTCTTCTTTTTTATGTGATCTCAGGAAACTCACTGTCCTCTTCATACCAGCATGAAGGAGCTGCTCTAGGGGGCTGATGCTGGAGAACAACAGTGTTCTTTCTCCTGTTTCCCAAATACTGTGCTCCAAATGGCAGGGAAGAGGAGAAAACTTCACTCCATGGTGAGTTGCTCTGGTGCTATGGATTAGATGTTTCATGGCTACATCCATGTCACAATCAGTGACAGACCACAGTGGACCCAAGAGAATTAGCAAAGTAGTTAAGAAAGCATACACTGACACCCACATAAGATCTCAAAGTAAACTTTCAAAGAACAACTCCTACAACCTCCCATGATGGCACCATCTTCAGCTTACAATTCAGGGAACTGATGCAAGGACCAGTGTCAGGGGTGGGCAGAACTGGAGGATGAAGAGGGCAGTGTGATGCCCCTAAAGCCACCCCACAGCAGACACATACCAGGCTCCTCCTCCACGCTGAGCAGGGGAATGTCATCATCCAGGTAGGGAAGGGTGTCTCTGCCTGCTCTGGAGGAGGCCTCCGAGGCAATGAAGAGATCTTCAGCCAGGTGCAAGGCACTCTGCTTGGTGCACTTCTGACTGCAGCTGGGTTGAAGCAGAAAGAGACAAAAGCAAGAGTTTTAAGCCACATACCCTGTGAAGAGTTACCACTGGGCTCATTCTGTGGCAAGGAAAGCAGCAACAACCTGCTCCAATTACAGTAATTTCACACATGTAAAGCACACTGGATTATAAGGTGCACTTTCGGGTTGTCAACAAGCTTCCATACTTTGTCCATATATAAGGCACACCAGACTATAAGGCGCGGTTTTTTTTGCAGCGAGGATCTGAATGCAAAAAAGTAACAAATTAGTAACGGAATTACATGATTGAGGGGTTTACTGGCAGGTGCTCAATTTGCAAACATTTTTCACACGGATCGGTGCAGCCTTTAAACGCAGCCCCAGGCGCCCTCCCTGTGCCGCGGGCCCCGCACTCCTGCCCGCCCCAGCACCGGCTGCCGCAGCTGCCCTTGCAGCTCACACTTCTGGGTTGGCAAATTTCCGAACTTTGTCCATATATAAGGCACACCAGAGTACAAGGTGCACTTCCAGGTTTCGATCAAAATTTTAGTCAAAGAGGTGTGCCTTATAGTCATGAAATTACTGTACTTGGAAAGACAACAAGCACTGCCAGGAGCAAATTTCATTGCTAAGTGCTGAGAGGGCAAGGGCTGGGCTGAATACACAGAGCATGGACTCTGGGTGCTGAGTGATGGGAGTTTCACACTGCATCTCCCTGCTATTGAATAAAACCAGGCCAGGTCTCTGCAGTGCTAAAGAGCAGGGGAAAAGGAAATGTGCTGACATTAAAACACAAATCTCCACATCCTGCTTGTGCTCACAGGCAGGAGCAATGGTGATCTGTCTGCCTTGCAGGGCTTGTGTCTCCACTGCTTGAAGGTTTAGCTGTGCATTAAGTGCTCCAAGGAAACAAATGGTCCAACACTCCATGGGATTCAACCAAGAGGATTGACAGAGAGACAATGAGACTGAGACTTCCATTTTGCTCTGATCTGCAATGGCATTTCCCTTCTGTCAGAGGCAAAGCCAAGCTCCCTGAGGGGGATGAGGATAAACTGAGATGATAGGAAAGAATTTTGCAAACCTCCTTGACTGCAAATTCCACAACTTCCCACTCCAGGGCTCACCTGGTTTGGCAGGAGCTCTCTAATGGGGACACATAAAGGGTCCATATTCCAAGAGCAGCTGGCATGGTGAAGAGCACAGCTACCCAGCAGCAGGACACAATCAGTGACATGAAGAGTCCAAAGTCATGCACAGCTGGGATCTACATGAAGAGAGAAAGAACACAGGGTTGGGATCAGCTGGGGCAGGATTGCTGGAGAGACAGCAGGCAAGGATGTCTGGAGATCAAATACTAATCTTAGAAAAATTAGGATTTTAGTTAAAAGTTAGCTATTTACTAGAATTAATTTAAAAGCAAATGGATAGCTAGGCCTTGCTGAAAATAATTAAAAGTTAGAAGCTAGAAGAAAACCAGGCTTGAGATAGTTATCTGAAACTTAAATAATTGATTGCCTGTCATCTTATGTTTGGTCAGCTGTGCTTACAACGGGAAAAGACGAAAATAGTAAGTGGACCCAAAGAAACATGAACAATACACCAGAAACCAATAATTTGAAGAATTGGACTATCCCCAGGAGTCATTTGTACTGTCATTGATAGAAAAGGTCAAGAGTTTAGGGTGAGGAAGACTCGCCTTACTTCCTCCTTTTAAGACCCCTCCCCACCAAAACGACCCCAGATTAAATTCAAGAAGCCAACCACACATGGTTAATAGCTACTCAAGCTAATTACCCAAGGGAGTGGGGAATGGGAGGGGCTGGTATTATGAATATGCAATTGTTTGAAGCTTTTGTCAATAAACAGATTTTGTAATCACCTGTGATTTTGCAGTGTGTATTAGAGGGTTACTCCACACTGCTGCCCAGCTCTGAATAAACATACACTTTCTAACTTTAAATTGTTACAGAGTCTTTTGTCTGTCACAGCTGAGTATCGCTATTAGACCAATACTCATATTTTGGTAAATCAGAGGAACCTGAGAAGAGCACACGCTGACCTCAGTCATGATCATCAGCAAACCTGGTGGGTAAAGCACTGAGACAGAGCCTGTTTGATCAGTGGCACAGAAGTATGTCCTTGGATAATCCAGTGCCTTAGAGCAGGTAAGAGACAGCCCTGTGGGAAGCAGATCTGGCAGCCCACTGTGCTGAAGGAGAGGATAGATGGTCTTGGCAGGTTCCTGATCTATGAGGCTCTTTGGCAGGAATGGAAACCCCAAATGCCAAAGGTGCAGGGTACCTGAGAGAAGATGTTGGCAGCATAGGCTGCAGCTGTGGTCAGGGAGGTGAAGAAGGTGGCCTTCCCTGCTGTCTGCACAGTGTGGATCATGCGCAGCCGCAGGTCCTTGAGGTGGGTGGTTTGGCGGTAGGTGTTGATGAAAACAAAGACATCATCAACTCCTGGAAAAAGACAGCAGAGATAGTGATACTCTGCTCACAGAAGTGATACCTGCAAAAAGAAGTCCGATTTCCCCCTTAGCATTTGACCTGCAAATATTAAACTTACAGGTAATGGAAAAGGGCCTGAAAATTCAATCTGCATTTGCCACCATCACCTTCTTCTGTCCTGAAGACAGAAGGCAGGGCAAGGCAGCACAGGTAAAGCACAGACTTTGAGTAAAGATGAGCTTACCAATCCCCATGATGACAAAGGCAGCCACACCATTGAGTATACCCAGATACTGGATCCCAAATACGACATGGTACAGGAACAGAGACACCAGGCAGCTTAGCCCAATGCTGGCAATGCCAAAGAATGACAGAAACACTACAGCAGAAAAGAAACATGGAAAAAATAGTATCTCTGGCCACCTCCAGCAGAACAGACACCTCCCACCTGCCCTTAGGGATACTGGTTGCCATGAATGTGTTGGTGACAGAATAGTTTAGGGGTACAGGAGTACTACTTGCAGACTCTTTCTCATGAGGCTCTTGCAAAAAATTACATCAGATTTATGCCAGTGTTAGCAAGGTGGGCATTTGCATCTTATTCCTGATCTCCTGTGAGTCTTTCCCTCAGCCTGCCCATAAATCTCTGCTCTGGGGAATCAGACTGGTTTGCCCTTCTGCATGCTGCTGTGCCATCCAGCCACACTGGTGCCAGGGCATCAGAGCCTCTCCCTGGGCTTGCACAGGCACAGAGACACATCTGGATTTGTGTTGGAACAGGGTAGCTGTGACTCCAGCCTACCTGAGCAGGAGGTGAGGATGTAGACCAAGACAGCTATGCAGCTACTGCTGATGAAGGCCAGCAACATGTCATTGTTGAAAGTCCTCCTCACTTCATAGTCAAACAAATCTGTCCCTCCATACAGCACCTGGACTTTGCTAGGGTGGGGAGATATGAAAAAAGAGAAATAGTTGAGCACAAAAGGAGCAGATCCAGGGGGTTTGTAGCACAGTTATCTTCTCCAGAGCCAAAGGAGGACACTGCTCCAATTACCTGGCAGCTCTCTGAGAAAATAGAGCAGTGAGAGCAGGTTCAACAAAGTTGCTGCTGGAGGTGAAATTCACACAGGGAAGGAGAAAAGGAAAGAGCAGGTCTAATATTTTTTAAATTCCTCCCCTGCATGGTGGGTCTTAGGCACTAATAGACAGTTCCTGGAGCCTTCAAAGCTAATTCTGTCTGGAATCCTAATCATTGCTTATTATATTAGCACAGTGGATGCAGGCAGAGTGAGAGCTTAATCAGAAACCATATGATTTACCAGCTTCTGCCTCTGGAAGCAGGCTCAGGGTAGAAGTAATCCGACATAATTTAACCAGGACTACAATAATGCTGCACCACAGGAGGCTATCAGGGAACAGAGCTTTGGAACTGAGCCTTGGCCTCAATTCCCTTTTGGCTTGTCAGAAATCACAACCTGCTTTCCCAGCCCATTGCTGAGAGTGCTCCGTGACTGCCTGCATTCCAACCTGCTTTTGAGGATCAGCATCCCTTCCTTCTGGGAAATGCTCAGGGCAGTAGAAAACTGGAGTCTAAGAAAGTACAGAGACTGGGACACAGCCTTCTGTCAGCTGCCTGACCACTGGGATGCTCTTTTAGCCTTTTTGGCTCTCTTTTATCATCTCTCTCTCACCAGCACTGGGCAAAGCTCTGTTCTTCCAAGTCATACAGACCTGGTGGTGAAAAAAGCCTGCACTTCCCCACCTCTTGGCACAAAAAGCAAAAGCAGAATTGGATCCACAGGATGAGCAGCCTTGAGTAAAGACCATTCCATCCCCTGTATCAGACCAGTGGTGGCCAAATTCAGAGCAGCAAGGCAGTTCTGTTTGAGACAGTGGAACTGGATTTGTAAGATGGAGGCAAAAAGATCCAATGCCAGACAAGGACTCGGTGGAAAGGCAGGCAGTAGATTTAAACTTTGTCCCCTTTTCATTGTCTCTATTGGCGTCTCTGGCATGTAAGGGGGAGCATGTGAGTAGTTTTCTGCCATATGCTTCTGACCATCATTCACAGCTCCATGCCTGAGCCCAGTTTCAATGGAGATGCTTTTTCTCCTTCATCTACAACATTATGCCATAGCCACTGTTTAAGTCTGACCAGTAGTCCAAGCTGGCATGTCCAGCCTTCTGTGCCTGGTGCCTTCCCAGCAAAGCCAAATGGAACACGGGGTGGAACAGGCACTTCTGCCCTGGTGTGAACCTTAAGAGCTTTTGCTCTGAAAGCTCTGCCCTTCCCTGCTCTTGTGCACTCCCACCTGCCCTTCCTGCCCACACCCTCACCTCGTGGACTGCTTGGCCAGCATGGCCACATAGGTGACCACGAAGTTCTGGAACTTGCGGCGCTGCTCCTCCCAGCGATCCTCCACCGAGTAGTAGTTGGGCAGTGGAGCCCCAAAGAGGATCTCACTCCTCAGCAGGGAGCTCTTCTTGTTCTCAGCAGACAAGCCTTCATCCACATACCAGTAGAATTCGGGGTGGGTCATGGCCAGCTCCAGGGACCCTGCAGGAGAAAGCAGCGCCACTTTTGTTAGATCCTGCTTAATTGTCTTGGCAAGGCACAGGATCCATTCTGCCACAGGGAAACTGAGTCATCCTGTCCTTCATCAGAGTGATGCTGACTGCTGCTGCCTTCTAGAGAGCCAGGAGAGCCAGGGAAACCTGGATAGCAAAGACTCACATCCTGCTTCTCTTGTGTGACTGCTTGTGTTGCTGCCCACATACACTTCCCCATCAGGATCATCTTCCACATGACCTGAACCACAGCACCCCCAGCCAACAACATCCTCACCAATACTTCCACTGCTGGATGCTCTTCCTTCTCTTACACAGGGAAAATATTTTCTCCATTACACTTGGAAGCACAAGAACTAAACAATGCCCATGGAGGAGGAGTCCTGGCTCTGCTGTGACCTGGTACCTCTGGTGTGAGGGATGCAGGGATGGAGGCACTCAGCCAGTTCTGACTAAGACACTGCCTATCTATTCCCAAAATCCAGTTCCCTAGAGTTTGTACCAGAAACTATGCTCTTTCCTGTTTTGGCAGCAGAACTGTCACTGGAGCAGATGGACTTAGTTCTTTGCTTGCTCCCTGCATAGCTCCTGGACAGCTACCCTCTGCAGCCTGGCTTGGGAGACAGATGGAGGGTACATCCCACAGCCACATCACACCCACAGACTCCTCTTGAGTCATCTCTTTGTCACCACCCAGAGCCCCTGTTCTGCTAGAGGTGCACAGTACAGGGTACAGAGCTGGGAGGAGGAGGCAGGGCCTTTCTCCTCCTCTCCTTACAGGAACCTTTCTGCTTGGTGACTCACAAGCTTCCAAAATAGCCCACAGACCTCTTTAATCTGCTCCGTAGTGCAGGGAAGCTCATCCCTGTCTGTTTGGCCAGCAAAGCCCTGGCATTGCTCTAGTTAACCACAGCCATCTACAGGGGACGAGGGTCAGTAGAAGACATCTATACCATGCAGGACACCCCCTCACTTGTTCCTCTCACTTGCCTGTGGGGGTCTGTGTGATGTGTAACTGGAATTGCAGGGTTAAAAAGGGGCCCTGGTGCAGAAAAGACAATTCCTCAAGGCACAGCCCTGCAGCATCTTCCTCTCCATACAAGGCAGTCACTCCTCTAAACTGCATACCACTGACTGCCTGAACCTGAGGAGAGGCATTCCTTGAGCATGGCAGCCCTTGCCCATGGCCCTCAGCTCACCTTGGATGTCAGCAAGGTCTTGTCCCATGCCATCATAGTAGATCTTCCCTCCTCTCTCCGTGGGGAAGAAGTAGGTCATGAGGGAGCTGGGAGGGGAGCAGTAGGAGTAAGAACCCAGGGGCAGGTCCTTCAGGACCTCGTGGGGCTTCCAGCAGAACTCCCTGAAGCGAGGGTGGTCCATGATCTTGCGCTCAACCTCATGGATGGTGACCAGGCGCTCGGTGGTGAAGATGTTGTTCTCCGAGTCCCCCCGAGCCAGGAAAATGAGCTCAATGCGCCAGTGAGCGTGGGTCTGCGTGTTGGCGCTGATGTAAGAGCTGGAGTAGTCCCAGCGTGGGGCTCTCTGGACTCGGGCAGTGTGGTTGCCCTGGTGGCCCTGGGGCTGCAGGGAGCCCGTGCTGTCCTCGGCGGGGCTGCGCTTGGCCCGCGCGCTCACCCCCAGCTGGGAGGCGTTGAGGTGGAGCTGCTGGAGCTGCTGGAAGATGAGCCTCTGCAGGGTTTCTGAGGTAAAGTCAGCCAGGTCCCGGCGGTTCCTCCCCCACGAGCCAAACTGGGATTTGAGGGCCAAGGCGAGGGCGTCGAAGCGCTGCGAGGACTCGTGGTTGCGGATCTCAAAAGCGTTGTAGGAGATGTCAATGTCCAGGGCGGGGTAGTGCAGGAACATGACAGCAGCAAGCACAGCAGGGATGGCACAGCCCAGGAAAAGGATGAAGCCAGCACAGTATGGGTTGGTGAACACCCAGCCAACAATATTCCAGAAGCCAGACACAGGCAGTGTGACACACACAGGCCTGACTCTGCACGGGCCTTTTCCACACAACAGAGCACCCTCTCTCCTCTTCTGGGAACTGAGGGCTACTTCTTCATCTTCCTCCTCTAGCCAGGCATCCTCTAACAATGGGTCATCCTCTGTGTCCATGTCCAGCACCTGCACACACGTAGAGAAGAGCAGTCAGCAAGAGCCAGCAGTGGTGTCACAGGCACAGCCGTGGATCCACAGACTCACAGCAGCACAGCCAGGACAGAGACATGCTCCAGGTCCCTCAGGAGGAAAGCATCACTCCTTCCACACTCCACAGATCTGCTACAGCCATTGAAACAACCACCTTGCCATGAGGTATCCCACACTCTGCCTGGCAGAGGAAGCAGAGAGGGAGAATTTCAAGTGACAGTCCCAGAGCCCAGGGCTGTGGCAGAGGAAGGCTCTGCATGGCTCCAGGAGACTGCAGGCATTCACAGTGTGTTGCTCACACTGCAGCAGCAGGAACATTTAATTAGCTAACCTGCTTCTCACACCCAGGAATTGTTCATGCTACTAGATACAAAATGCAAAGGAGCGTTATCTTCCTCTCCTTAGAGCTGGCAATAGACTTCCCCCAGCTATTTGCAGCCCACGAAGCGTGCATGTGTGGGCACACAGAGCCAGAGCACACACACCCTCACCTGCAGATGCACACATCAACCCTGCAGGAACTCACTGCGACCCTGCTCTAGCTCCTGAAGGGATATCCACTGCCAGCATGGGAAGGGAAAGGGAACAACGTGCCTTCCTTCCACTCCTGCAGGATATTGCTAGTGGAGTGCATTTTTCCCATTCTTACTGAACAACCAGGAAGAAAAAACAAGTTACTGCCTTCATGAATGAAGGAGGAAACCTTCCCTGATCAGGCCAGACTCAGCCAGGAAAGAAAGGATTTTTTTTCCAGGTTCCCAGACTTACCCTAGGTGTCTCATTGTGGCTTCCCAAGCCAGGGATGCACAGGTGGTGGTCCCTCAGAGCACCCTGTAAGTGTCACTCCCTTTTGTGCCTCCAGGCAGCAGAGTGAATTAATGTCACTGAATGAATGAACCAACAGGTTCAGTTTGTTACCTGACCCTGGGACTTGAAAGCAATTTATACACAGGCCAGAAAAAATTTATGAGCTTTGCTCCTAACCAGTGTTTCTATTTTAACAGGCTTTATATCAGCAGAAAGATAAATTACCTCTTAACTCTATGTTCTCAGAAGGCTGATGAGCTGCATGAACTTGGACTGAGAGGAAAAGCAATGAGACAAAAATGCTCCCTGGCAGAAGAGCATTAGTGCAAAGCAGCAAGGATCACAGCAACCTCCGTGGCTCTGGATAATCTGAGCAATGCCAGGGGCTTTGCTCACAGAAAACTCTGGGGCTTATTGTAATTATATTATCATAATTATATATAATAATTATATTATAATAATATATTATTATTATTATGTTGTATTATTGTTATTATACTATAGATAATGAATTACTATTATATTATTATTATCAGGGGATCTGTAACACAAGGGGGGAAGGAGTCAGTGACAGAGTGACACTTCCCAGAGTTTCTTGCAGCAAACAGCATGGTTTATTGTGCAGTTCCCTCTTTAATGGCAGATTCCAAAGTCCCTCATCCAGACACCTGACTGGTCTGGTTTGGTACCTCCCAGCTTCCTCATCAATGCTGTCTGCAGCCCAGTAAGATTGGGTGAAATCCCTGTTTGGACTTGAATATAATAATAAAATTATATATAATATCATTGACCAGCCCATGGCACTAGGCTGGGTGTCTTATTTAATACCCAAATTAATTGTTCTATACAAGTCAGCTTGTGCTGCCATAGGGTTCCCCAGCAGCTCCCATGGGTTCAGTCTGGTCTGAACAGCATCTGTGCATTCTGGGCAGAGTGTTCCCCTCACCACAGAACCTGTGCAGAACAGGGAACCTCCAGCCCACAACAAGGAAAGAAGGAATGTCCATAAGTGCCTATAATGTGCAAGTGATCTTGTCCCAAAACATCCCCCCTCTTCTGTCTGTGTGGGAGCAGGGGCTCTCCCAGCCCCTCACCCTCCTGCAGTGGCTCACCCACCTCAAACTAAACTGACAATTATAATTGTCATTATAAATGACAATTTCGCATTTATGTATTAGCCTTTGCAAGTTATTATTAACCACAAAGATTTCTATACAGTACAATTTGTACTTCCTTTTAAGTACTTTTTGATATCGTATGATCTGTCAGTTTATGCATGTACCATATAGTTCACATAAATAGTAGTGGGATAAATATAAATATATATATATGTTTTAGGCACTAGCATAATAGTAAAATAGAAACTATGTAATGTTAAAATTCTTTTATTTGTATAACTAACTCGAATAATAGTGTGAAATAGCTATGCTGTTTCTCACATTTGTGGACTATCTTATCTGGATGATAACAGTGACAAAAAGCAGGACAGCAGGAGAAAAAAATTATTGACGCTCTGTTATCAAGAAGTGTAAAAACAACAGAAGGGAACTCTGAGAAGACATAAAATATATTGATTTAATCTACAGGATGGCATGCAGACAAGTCAAATGTTAAAACCAAGCAAAAATACTTCTGGAACATCTAAACTGACAAAAATGTTTGAATATTTATAAATGCTCATAAATATGCATTAACCCATGTAATGTATAAGAATATTGCTTTAAGCTAAGGTGTGTTTTTGGCAGATTGCCAAACACCCCAGCACTGGATATTGTCCTTTTTTATCCCTTATTAAACCTTTAAATTTTAAAGACTGAACTTTGTTTTTCACAAGACTGTGCAGGAGGGCAAATGGGAGCTCCAGCTCTGCCATCTCAGTGCACAAACAGCCAGGTACCAGCGCTGGCAGATGGCACAGCCACCTCCTGCCAGACCTCCCAGCCTCAGCAAGCTGAGAAATGGGGAGAAGAGAGCACAGCTCACAAATCCTTCTGTGCTGTTGTTACCTGAGACAGCAAGAGGGGAAAAAAGGGGGTGGGCAGAGGGAAGGGGGTGTCTCTGCAATCCTCTGGAACGTTTAGGAGTAATCTAGCTGGTTTTGGACTCCACTGAGATTTCTTTAATATTCAGGATGCATAATCCTAAGCAGCCAAGGAGTGCCTGAAATTTGGATCACTGTGAGCCCTTGGCACTGGGGCAAAGCCAAGAGTGTAAAAATGATGTTCCCAGGACAGGCACTGGACTGCAGGCACTGCTTCATGGAGCACAGACCCACAGACACTCGTGTTGCTGCTGCAGAGCCTTATTTGCATCATGGCAGGGAGGAGGCTTTCCCAAGTCTCTGAATCTGCACATTAATCCTCTCCTGGAGGATTCTTAACACACTCTCTCACACTTACACTCCCAAATGCAGCCATAATCCCATCCCAGATGACAAGGTGTCCGAAGCCTCTGGCATGCACACACAGCACCCTGCCAGCCCCACTCACAGCTCACCCCACTCTGCTCACCTTTGCCAGGCACATCCTGGGTGCTGTGTGACTCCCATCCATCACTCATCCCTTCAGCTCTAAGGGACAGCCAAGCTACAACTCCACTCACATTAGTGGAGATTAATGCTGCAGGTGTAAAGCTCCCTCATCCTACCTGGGCAGCTTGGTGTGCACCTGCAGTTACCTCCCCTCCACCCCTGGCTTTTCTCTCACTGGCCTGGCTTTTCATCAGAATAGAGTTACTGTGAGAGCTGAAAATACACGTATTCTCTCTTTAGAAAGAGAGGTAAAGAGCCATATTAATTTCCCATTTTATTGAGTTACTGAGGAGAAGGAGGGAAAAGATTCTTATCCTGAGACAGAAGAGCCTGCATGTGACAAGAAAGGGAAATGAGAGAGAACATAATAATAAGGCAGCAGAAAAGGGATCACACCATCTTCTTTCTTAACCAAGAGCTAAATCCTCAACTCAAGGATGGGATCAGATCTCAGGCACCTCCCTCTGACTTTTCCATCAATTGTCCTGGTGACTGCAAATCCCAGTTTGTTACACATGGGCACATATAATGTCTGGTGACCAACGTGTTACATTCTTGTTGCAGACTGGCACAAATTCTGGCACTGGTGTGAACTCCAGCACAGAAATATCTGGAGAAGCCCCTGTGTATACTCACATATATGAGTATACACATCCTTCCCCGAGTCAGGGAAGGATGAAGTTTGGTCTGGGACAGAGGTAAGGCAGGGAGGGTGGCACCCAGGCTGTCGCAGCAGTGCCAGCCTCCCTCTGCACACAGGGTACACAAATTCCTGCACCCACAGCTCTGAAACCCTCCAGGAGAGCTGGTCCACCTCCAAAGCCACACATGGCACACTCAGCATTGCCCTTGGGACTCATCTGCCACCTTCCTCAGATCCTGTCCAGGTCAGGATGAATGCTTATCCAACCCAAATCATGGCAAATGGAGTTGGCAGGGGATATAAACCCTCAAAGCATCCAGAAGAGGATTGAAATGCATTTTTTTCTGCTTGAATTTTACTCGGGTGCTGGCCTGTTTTCCCTCCATCACTTCTTACACTATCCAGAGACTCCCAGCACTGAATCACAGTCCAATTACTTTTTAGCTACAGGTTATACTCAGAGAACTTAATCCTGCAGCCTTCATTAAAGCTGTGGCTCGCTTCTGTGCAAGCTCAGCCTACACCAGGTTGAAAGAGGCAGAGGATTAGAGCATTCCTGGAAGCCCTGGGTCTGTTTCTTTAGAGAAGAGGCACTGATTTAGCTAGTTTGGGTAGGCATTTAGATTTCCTGGGCTTCCCTCTGCTATTCCCAAAGCAAACAGGCTTCCTGCAGGTGGGATCCAGCTCAAGCCCCAACAGCCCCACTGGGATTGTCACTCACTTGCACCTCTACCAGGAAAATCACCCATGCAGCTCCCACAAGACAGTTCTTTTTCAGTGACATCTGGGATAGAAGGAAGTCATTGGCAAGTTGGAGAGAAGCAGTGACAGATAAGGAAGCTAATTACACCCGACCCGACTAATTAATGCTGACTTTCACATTAAAAAAATCCTCACTACTGTTCCATTTCAATTACCCAGTTGTTCCTTCCCACAGGAAAAGGAAGCATTCTGCAACAGCAAGCTAGAAAGAAAAAAAGGAAAGAAAGGTCTAGACTAGAAGGGAGGGAAAAGCAATTCTTGTAATACAGGAGATTCTCCCAGACATCCTGGGATTGCTGCATGAACACTTCCCTAACATGCTTGTCACTGCCAAAGAAAATTAATTTCCTGATAAAATAATTTGCTTCTGGTTATTGTAAGTAATGATTGTAGGTGTCAGAAGCAGCGTCTTGGTTATAATCTCACAGAACATGCCTCTCAGCCCTGTGCCATGTTTAATACTCAAGTTACTTGCTTGTGCTGGTGATAAGCTCTGCTGTCACTCAGGCATGTGGCACTTCCAAGTTTCTGCAAACAGGTACCAAGCAACCTGAGGCTCTGATATGCTTCAGACATGACTTACCTAACCACTACAAAAATTACTTAGATTTTGTCTGAACCCCAGCCAGTTGCTGCTGCTGCAAAAAGGGATTGCTTTTGGCTCAGATAGGTGTCTTTGGGTGCCTTGAAAGATTTCAAAAGCACCCTGGATCCCACCTGCCAGGGCCCAAAGGAACTAGCTTGTCAAAGTGATGTGGATTCCCACACTCAGCATCTACCTCTAAGCACCTGTGCTCAGAGCAAAGCCTTTACAGATCATTAAATATAGATGGCTGCCACAAACCTTGCATTACAATCCCATGAAGTATCACTCCAGGAAGGAATGTCAGACCACAGAAGGGAATCATCAATTCCCAAGCCAGTGGAATAAACTGCTAACCCCAAAGCTTGTGTGCTGCTGTTTCACAGATATACTCCAGCTTTACACATCACTGTCACCTGCAAAGGAAAGGCAGATCCTGCTGGCAGTGCATACCATTTATTCATTTTGTCATTTATGATTCTGCCCTGTGCTCAGCCTCCTCAATTCACATTAACCACCGGGACTGGCACCACTCTGCTCCTCTGCAGGATTCCCTTGCAGACCTGAACCCTCTCCCCACATCCAGCCCTTGCAGTGGGAGGAAGGACACAGACAAGGCTTGGCTGTGCAGCCTCATCCATGTGCAGCTCTCCAGCAGCTCCCTGCTGGTGGGCACACTCCTTCTGGGACTGATCAAAACACCCCCTCCTAAAGGCACATTATTCACATAAGCTGCTAGTTCATCGCTGAGAAGGAGGAGGAAAACTTCTTCCTCACCTTCCATCTGAGCTGGGTCTCTCAGCAGCTCAAGCAGCAGTTTGTGCAGAGGCTGGCTGTGCTTCTGTTGGCAGCAATATGAGAGGTAAGGCAGGAATTCCAGCCTGTGCTGCCAGACCTGCTTGCCAACCACAGCACAGGCAGCTGTTTCAGCTCCAGTTCTTGCCACTCCAACTTAAAAAGTACTATGAGGTTAAAAGAAAATTTTACAGGTGCTTCACCTGAAGAGTGCACTTAGCCAGCTCTGCTTGCTGTGCTCTGACCTTCCACAAAGAGGAGGAACAGGCACAAAGTCCCACCTGCACACGTGTGGAGTCGCGTAGGTCACAGTGTCTCACTCCAGGCGTCACCACTTTGATCTCATGGATCTAAAGGTCTTATTTTCCACTGCTACAATTTACAGACATCAGAAAATGCCCAATTTGGAAGAAGAGGGTTGTAGGGCTGCAGTGTGTGAGGACACAGCTCTCACAGTATTTCAGTCACATCCACTTTTTCAGCAGTGCTTTCCACACACCAGCATGAGAGGAGTGGGGGATTTGTAGCACTCTCCCAAACAAGGGAGCAGCAGGAATACTGAAATACTTGTGCACCATTCCAGCTCCATGCACAGAGCTGAGCTCATCTGGGGCACAGACATAGACACTCCTATTCCCCTAATTCACCCACGTGAGGGTGAATTCTGGGGGGAATTACTGAGTGAGAATTCACTCACTACAACTGAGTGAGAATAACTGCAGCAAACTATACTTTCTAGTGACCCATGGAAAACTTACTGCTGGATCAGGAGGGACTCCCAAAGCAGCTTGTAGCTGGGGGGCTTTCAGCAGCCTGAAAAGTGAGATCTGAGCAGGAATGTCTTTCTTACCTCCCACATTTCTCCCTCTCTCCCAAACAGATGCAGCTACCTGCTCTCCACCCATGAAAACCCAGTGCTTGAGCAATTAGATTAATTAGCACTGCTATTTCATCCTCCAAGAATCAGTGAGAAATCTGGAAGCAGATGTGCAATATCCAGAGGCTGAAGAGCCTCCAGTGCCACACAGCTCACTGGTCTGGAGCAGGACCTGGGCAAGCACAAGGTTTTTCAGAACAGAAGGAAAACTTCCTGAGGGGAAGATGTGCAGACAGCACAAGCTGCCTGAGAGCCTGAGCAGCAGGTCAGCAGATCCCCTGCCAGAACAATGAGGTAAAGCTTACTGCCAGCTGCACCAGCCATGCAGAAACTCACATTAAATATTTCTACAGCTCAATGAGCACAGCCCTGCAGACCATTAGGAGAGGATGGGCCAGGGTCTCAGAATAAGCAAACAGGCTTTAATGACACATTCATTCCAGAGAAAGCTCAGGATGCTTCCTAGTACAAACAAGAGGCACCATGAGCTGGTTCCTATTAGTCACTGTGCAAGGGAGGGAAATGTTGCTTGCAAAAGCTCCCAGAAGATGCCAGGGAAGGCACATCTCCAGGATACAGATTTAGGCCACCAGAACTGAGCTGAGACAGCAGGAACATCCCTCTTCTCCTCCTTCCCAGCACAGATTTGGGGGTCTGTGATCTGGAGCATTTCAGAAAGAGGCAAACATCACCCTGGTCCTTATTACCCTTCTACACCAAAGATGCAGTTTCACAGCCAGGACTGCTCATGAGTGGCAGACACGCCCCAAAGGGACAAGAACTGCCAAATCAGAGTATTTCAGCCAGTTGTTCCCAGTTTCTCACTGCATCTCACACTTTCAGACAGAGGTTTACAGGCTGAGATGTTACCTGTGCTATCTCTAAGGACCAACTCCTGCAGTTAAAACACAAAAATGAAAGAAATATTTGTGACTCTACTGTTGGTTTTTCCAGCTTTCCTGAGGCAAAGCACATCATCTGCTCTGAATTGCTCTCCTATTTTGGAGTTTGAGACTTCCATCCTTTTACAGCATGCCTTGTTCAAAAGACTCCTGGGATTCCCCTTCACAAGGAAACACAGGCTATTTTTGCAAAGACATTTGTAAATTGATTTTCAAAGGGACTCGCTCTGCAGCTCTGTGTGGATGTGGAACTGTGTCTGGCCCTCTGGAAACCAGGCTGTTAGCTGAGAGCAAGAGAAAAGTCACTGCAAGCACTTCCCAAATCAGCCAGAGAAATGGAAATGCAAACAGTACCGGGATGCACAACATAACCAAATAAGTGAGTGTGTAGGCAGGTTGGTTACATGCAGGAACGAATTTAGCTGCATATAAGCCAAGATTTGGATCCAGAAGGAATTATGTCTCCCACAGCACGTCAGAAGTACAAGGAACTGCAAGAGGTCTGTAAAGGAAATGTCATCAAAATCTGATTTGTCTGCTACTTCCAGCAGAGCTGGAATCTAATCAAGGCCAGATGCTTTCCTGTGCACTTTACACACAAACCCATGCTATGAACTCTGCAGTTACTGTGAGGAAACTTGCACCAAGGAATTGGCTCCAGACAGCAGATTTACAGGAATGAAGCTTTGCTTCTTTGGCATAAGTACTGCCACAGGGGATGAAACATTTACCTGCTGATATATCTTGTTTGCAGTTGTCACAGCCTGGTGTTTCATAGCTCCCTACGAAGCTGCAGCTTTTCTGCCATGCTCTGTGCACAAGCACAATGCCACCAGAGACAAGCATGCACCAAAGAGCATCACAGACCACAGCTCAGCTGCTCATCTCTGGGCAGTGTGTGAAGGGACAGAGCTGAGATCCCAAGGGGTAGGATGGGGAGAAGGAAAAGGGATGGCCTTGGACATAACATTCAGTTTGGATGTGGAAAGAAATGGCTTGCAGCACATACATCGGATTGTGAGACACTCCTCTGAGAAACACATCCAGAGACTGGACACTCCAGTCCAAGTGCAAGGCACTGACAGGTGCTCTGTGGGTCCTGAAAAAGCCCAGCCTGCAATGCCCAGAGGCTGGGAATTGCAACTGCAGGAGCAGCTTTCAGCATGGTCCAAGGACTAGTCTGAGCTTTCAGGCAAAGCAAATTTAGCTTTAAAAACAAGCTGATGTCTATATTGTCCAGATTCCCAGTTTAACTGGAGCCCATTGTGTTGCTGAGTCACTTTCATGCTCTTATGGACCTGTCCACCTCCCCATTTCAACTCAGCTATAAAAATTGGCTTGGAGATTAAACGTGGTGCCTGAGTTTTAGCTGGAGAGCAAGTGGGAGGGTGTGCAAGAGAGGAGGTGGAGGGAAACGGGTGGCAGTGGAAATATGAAGACAGAGGGGTTGACCAAGTTTGATTCATAAGCAGGAGTCAGGGTTGCTTTGGGCATTTCTCAAACATGTTTACAATGCCCCATTGGGCTCGAGCTCAAACCTGAGTCTGCAGCCCCATCTTCTTCAGTAATTCATTTCCTTTGTTAAAAGGAGGAACAGAGAGAACTTGTTGGATTCAGGGAATCAAGTGTGCTATGTGTGCAGTAGTACCCCAAGCAGTAGAAGTAGTGTTGTTTCGTGGGGTTTTTTCTGAATTGTCTCCAAATACTTAAATACAGCTCAAAAGCACTTCATTCTCAGCTCCTGGGTTTAACACAGAGCCAAGAGCAAGCCAACATCTCCCTAGGTGCAAAGTGTACTTTGTGCATCATATATCAGAGGTTGCATAAACCCTTTGCAAACGCCTACCAGACGCAATTCCTTACTCCTCTAGGGAAAGAGGTAGGATTATATGCAAGTTCACAAATGACTTAAGCAAGGTTCCACAGTCAAGCTTCATCTCTGATGGAATTCATCTGTTACTTCACAGAAGCTAAATACAGACCAAGCAAGTTACAGCTAACATCATTCAGCTTTAGTTGCCACCTGAGGAGCAGCAGTGGTACCTACAACTCCATTTAGCAGTGACACAGAGACCCTGTGACTTGCTAGCCCAGCATCAGCCCAGCAATCTCAGAGTAAAAATGGAGATCTCCCAGAGCACTCCTCTTTGTTCAAGTCAAAGAGATTTCTGCTATGCAAAACTAAGAAGGGAAGAAAGTCTGTGGCAGCATCAGACAGGATACCCTTGAAGCCCAGATGAGCTTATCCATGTAGTTGGCTTAGCAGGGAGATCCCAGGTAACATTCCCAATAACAAATCCCAATCACTTCAGTGACATGACTGCGAGATGCAGCTGCAGAACCAGGCCCCAAAAGCAACAAGCATTCACACCTTCAAGTTCAGGCAGAAAAATGATGCTCACCCCTAAATCTCCCCCCATAAAGCACCAGAGAGTCAAGGCCAGCAGCAGTTCAAGAATCAGATGACTGCTAGTGTGCCTTTCAACCCCTTTAAACACACTGGCCTCTCCCCTTTCTCCACTATTTTTGAAAAGTGAACTGCCTGCTATTGAGGAGAAGCTGTTCTGTATTAGCAGAGCTTGGCAAAGATCAGGAAGTAACTGTGCCAATTTTCAAGCTTGCTGCCTTCAAGGCAGATGGCAGGGAAAATATCCCAGCCTTGTCCCCCAAACCACTTCTCCCAGCAAGCAGAGAGAACTCAAAAACAGGAAAAGAGGGTGATGTGTCAAAAAGAGGAAAAAAGGGTATTAGGAAACCCTAATTTCATTGCAGGAGACAACCTCTGTCTGGGGTGCCCTGCTCTGCTGTGGGTGTGTTTATCTTCCCACAGAAGAGCAAAGACTGTGGTGCTGCCAGCATCTGCAGGATCAGAACAAAGGCACAGGTTACACTGGAATTTTTATATGCTGAGTTACAAGCAGGAGGAGGGGATGCCCTGCCTCTCCAAGTCGATGATGCTGCCACATGAAAAAAATCCTGACCTTTTATGGGACAGTAAATCCCAGGTGCTACAGACTCATATGTGAACATAAGAGCTGCAGGTGCAGAGCATCCTCTGGCTCCCACCAGCAGAACTGCTCTGCCATTCCCACATCAGGTATTCCAGGGGCACTTCAGTCCCTGGGGGCTCAGTTCACCCCAGGAAGGTGGATCACACTCAGAGCAGGTACAAGTGGACTCCTGAGCTGTGAAAGGCTGGGTCCAGTTGTGATGGGATTCCTATCACAGGCAATTGCCTTGTTCTTGCAGAAAGAGGGCAGAGTTCCTGGCTCTAAGCAACCAAAATTTGACCTCTGAAGCTTTTTTTTCCACCTTTTTGTGTCTGTATTTTCTTCTGTTAATTGTGTGGCACTCCAGTTATGAATCTTTTCTGGCTTTCCATACTGTAAAAGCGTGACTCTATAGCCATGCTCAGAAAGCTTCCCGTGGTTAATGACAGTATAGCAGGCAAGAGGGTTGTAAATAACATTGAGCTGGGTGCTAATGCACAGAGCTGCTGAAGCTCACCCTGCTATCAATGGGACAATTTACAAACTCACACATAGTTAAGCTTTGCTGAAACGTATCCTGGATGGGGGTCAATGCAAAGTCTTTTGCTGACTTCACCTAGAGCTGGATTAAGCACTTAACTCTTACTGTCTCCTCCATATCCTGAATTATTCATTATGGGCCAGACACTGCAATCCATACTCACACTGCGCTTAATCTGTCCTTTAAATTGACTTGCATTAGTCTGAGTCACAGGCACCACAGCCTTTAACAGCCTCACTGAATGCAGCAGAGCTATTCATGAAATGAGGTGATGCTCTGGAGAGGAGAGGAGGCAGGATCCAGCCCTTAGCAAAGGCATTGGTAAGGGCAAAACTGTGAAAAAATTCACCTAGGTAAAGCTGCAAGATAAATGAACTCAGGTAAATCTGTGTGAAATCAATCATTTAAAGAGCCTGTTCTGAGGTATCACTGCAGGAGATTGAGTTCTAGAAACTAATATTTCATTGTTCAACTTCATCAGGAGGTATTAAAAAAACACATTCACAGGTTTTCACACGTGCCTTGTGAGGATTGCTTACCTCTCTAAAGAGAGAGGAGTGGGGAAAGGAAAAACCACAGCTCATCTGCTCTTGACAAAAGCAATAAAAAGTGCCCAGGACTGCTGTGGCCGAGGTGGTGAGAAGCACTCAGCATCTCCTTCCTCTGCCAAGCTCGCAGTAACCAGGCTCTCAGACCACACTACTTGCTGTGATCCTGAAATCCCCTCCAGCTGCTCAAGCTGCAGATAAACTCTCATCGCAGGAGAGCCGATTACCTGTGCGCTGCTAAACCCACATCTACAGTCTGATACCTCTAAACAAACAATGGATTAAAAAAATAAGCCAATCAAGTAAGTAAAAGGAGAAATATTTTGCACTACAATTAGAAATATAATGGGATTTGATTTTTTAGAATTAACTCATCTGTTCAGTTCTCATTCACATTAGTGCTTGATAAGATTAGAGGATTAAGCCAATTGTATGCTAAATAGTACGTGCTGAAGAGAGTCCTGCCAGGATTTGCTGCATGCTGGCATGCACAGAGACCACAGCAGCATTACCCAGAGACCCTGGGACTCACACAAGGACCCGTTCAAACCTCAGAAATGAAAATCACAGCTTATCCAGATTTTCTGTATGCACCAGGGTATGAACTTCTATCCTACTCTAGTTTCACTCAAGCTTATTTATTAAGTACTCATACCCAACAGGCAAGTCTTTGTATAAGCAGCACTTATCTCAGAGCACTGGTATCAGGAGAGGATTACAGATGTGCTGTGGCTTTTTTGGATGCAAAATATTAAGACTGTGCCAAACACAAATGCACCATCCTATCACTCTCATGGGATTTGATTACATACACACGCACATCACAGCCACCCCATAAACTCCTGCAAGATTGTTAACACTTCATTTGCAGTTCAGAAATGACAGATACAGAAGGGATCAGAGTTTTCCTGTAACTTAACTGCTTCTTCTGCTAGTGTGACAAAGGCATTTGTGATGTTTAATTCATCATTAATGCTGAAAAAATACAAGATCTTGGGAGGCACAGCCAAGGACACACTAGGTATTGAGGGAATTTTTAGCACCTAGCAAACACATTTCCCCCAAACATCTAAAAACTAACAGCAATTTCACAGTGAGAAATCTCTCATTTATGTGTCCCCAAATCACACAGAGCCAGTCAGATATTGCCATCCTGACTCACTCTAAGTGCCCTATTCTATGGTAAGGAGACTGTGCACAAGAAGGCTGTTTGTCAATACAGCAAAAAACACTACACTACAGCCAGTGAGGGAAATCTGGAGAGAGTATCACTGACTTCAGCGTGTGGTTGAGGTTTTTTTCTACTCCTGAAATTGCTCTGCACATTGCAGAAACTGAAACACATTTGTCACCACCATTGGATGATTGCTGATGCTTCTCCCCAAGTGCCAGTCCAGTTCTCACACATGACACTGTCTGGGCTGGTCCAGACATGCTGGTCTGGGCCACTGGTCCCTCCGCTTTCCCCCTGAGCCTCTAGGTGAAACACAAACGCTGATGGGTACTTTCTCCTTGAATCATTTCCCTGTTAGACAAGCATTCTCTCTCTGTAGAGGAGTATCTTCCCCTTGGGAATACTGCAGGTACTCAGGGGCAGCAGGAAGAAAGGAAGAATGGATCTTTTATCACATTAAGCATTTCCATTCCATCTTTGTTATCTTTTTCACTAGCTCAGTTCTGTTTTATTCCAGCCATAGGATATCAAGCTGTAAAGCTCCAAGGGCTAAAGAGACTAGTTTGATGAATCCAACCTCTAAAGATGCATCCAGGGTGATAAAAGGAGTGTAGCTATTGAAACATCTCCCTCCAATACAGCTGTTGTGTTGCTAGGTTTCCATCTAGATGCAGAGTCTAAAAGAGCAATTAAAGGAGGCTGATGCTGTGGATTCTATCTTTATCAGCACTTCACAAGGTTACTGGTGAGAAAGAGGGAGAAATATTGTCCCCAAGCAAAGCTCTGATGAGAACAGACAGCTAGTTTCAACAGCTTACGGAAATGTTCATGGGGAAATTAAAAGCCTGAGTTTCTAGGGTAGCAAGTTTTATGTGTATCAGGATGTGGCTTTGTGAGCAAAACGTCTGTGTGTTTGTCATTTGGATTGCTCTTCCAAAGCACAAGTCCTCACCCCACTTAACTAGTCTGTCTTACCACAGCAGAGGAGGGCATGCATAGCTTTGTTTTAAAGGAACTTACTTGTGTATTACATTAAACACCAGCAGACTCTGCATAGCTGTCACAATACTATTCTAACAATTGCATAAGTGAAGGTTGTTAACCAGCATGCTCTGTACCTGTGCACAAAACAAAGGTGCAAAGACACAGGATGCAGCAGCACGGAAGCTGCAAGGTCCCGCACATGCCTGAGGGTTCCACTTCCAGCAAACTCTGGAGTTTTTAACTTACACTCAGCTCCCAGTCTCTCAAGCACTCTTAAATACTTGGGCAGTAGCAACCAGCCCTGCTCTTTTGGCTTGGTCATCACATCCCCAAGGGAAAAACAGAAGAGATCCTTTCCTCCAGGACAGTGGCTGTTTTGCTGGCACATCTTTGGAGACCACCTGAATGGCAAGAGCCATAAGGACCAGGCTGAGTCGGGAGTGTTGCTAAGCAATTAACTGACCTTACTAAGTGGTGCAGTGTTTTTAGACAGGAAAAGTCCATTTCTACACAAGCTGCTATAAAACAGGAAGGTTACCTTATGTGCGCTAGTTACACGATGCTCTTTATATCTTTTGGACGCACAGCAGATGAGGATCCTGCCTGGCTGGACCTGCTAACATCACTGACTCTGTTCCTCCTCAAGGAGCCCGGCCAAGCCCCCGTGAAGCCAGGGACATAAAGCTCCTCAGTTCTGGCACCCAACTCTTCCCCAGGAGAGCAGCCCTGCTGCAGGCGCAGCTCAATCAGCTCATTATAGAGGCAACCTCCCGGGAAACGATCTCCCTGTGCATATTCATGAACTATCCACAGCTTCCAGGGAGAGTTGGCTAAACACACAACCCAGGGATTTAGCTGCTGGATTCCCAGGGGGAAAAGAAAAAAGGGAAAGGGGAGGGAAGGGGGGATTACAATAAAAAATATTTTTTTTTTTTAAAAAAAAGGCACGATTGCAAGCGGTGTTGTCTCTAAACATTGCGGGATCCGGGAGCCCGACCGACACCCCGCGGGCAGAGCCGAGCTCTGAGACGGCATCACGGCACACGGGTGTGCTCAGAGACCCCCCAAGCCCCGCAGAGCCCCGAGCCGCGGAGCACAGAGCTCAGAGCTCAGAGCTCAGCACTCACCGGGGCCGCGGAGCACAGAGCTCAGAGCTC
>VRYO01000690.1:2563007-2599202 GCA_009812075.1 Sialia sialis | reverse complement strand
CGGTGCAGAATGATGCGGTGCGGAGCAGAGCAGAGTGGTGGGGTGCGGAGCGGAATGGTGCGGTGCAGAATGATGCGGAGCAGAGCGGAGCGGTGCGGTGCAGAATGATGCGGAGCAGAGCGGAGCGGTGCGGTGCGGTGAATGATGCGGTGCGGAGCTCCGGGGCTGCCGCCGTGCCGCCGGGCTGCGGGCGGCGCTGTGGCCGCGCTATGAACCGCGGATATAAACCGTGTGTATAAACCGCGGATATGAACCGTGTATATAAACCACGGATATGAAACGCCGATATAAACCGTGCCCTGTGCGCGGCCCCCGCCCCATCAGCCCCGCTGCGGTACCGCCAGCAGCAGCCCCGGTGGGAAGGCAACGGCACCGCAGAGCCCGGTACCGCCGGCAGGACCCGGTACCGCCTGCAGGGCTCGGTACCGCCTGCAGGGCTCGGTACCGCGGACACGGCCCCGAGGAGCGGCCCCGGGGACACTCCGCAGGGCGAGGGCTGGTCACGGAGCTGCGGTGCCCGTGTCCCCTCCGGGATGCGGGACCATGCGGGACTGCCCGCCCGCAGAGGGAGCCCTTGGTTTGGACAGGGGCTGCACTGCTCTGTGTGATGATGGCACACTGGGGATGGGGTCTGGCTCGGTCGGGTGGGCGCTGCCACCATCCCGAGACCTGGCGCGTTTTGGGACGGAAACTTTCACAGCACCTGATCGGTGCTGCAGGTCCAGCCCGTCTTAGAGCCAGGGCTTTGGGAAGGACCCGTCGTGAGCACTCTGGTGTCCTCACTGCTAGATAAATGTTCTATACAGGAGATATCTATGTGCGCTAAGTGGCAGAAATACGCGGCAACAATCCCTGAGTTAGGAAGAAGTCATTTAATGGGAGGCAGCAAGACTTATTAATTAGTGTGCTAGAGAAAATCTTTTATACACTCGTACTTGCCTCTCATGGAGCATTCTGCCCAGCTGGTCATCTAGCTTGCCCTGCCCTTGCCTTGGCTTTCAGGAGATGGAATCCCATCTAGGATAAAGACATCGCTGAGTACAGGGGCTTTGCTTAGTGTTCTCTGATTACTGTGCTGGATATAATGCTTTTGCATTTGTTTATTTTGTGCTCTTCTGGCTTTGGAGGCAGAGAGAAAGAACAATAGTCCTCCCATCCTCGGCCTGTGTACTGGAGTGACCTGTTACTGTAGTGTTAGTAAATTGCTGTTAGTGAATTACCACTACCCAGTGGTAATGGCTCTTAATCACAGAGGTAATGTAGCCTAAACTTGTTTTGTCCTATATTGTCACTTACTTGAGTGTTGATGTTGCTTAGGAAAAATATCTATTTTCAGACAGATCTGTCAAGTCAGTAAGAAACAGAAAGCAGTGCAATAAAACAAGCCTATCACCTGAGTCTGTCTCCAAGCAGGCTGTGTCTAAAGCTCTTTCTGATGCATCACCCGAAGCGAACAGGAAGTGAAGCAGACAAAGCCAGACCATCATCCTCCTTGTGGGGCTCCAAGGAATGCAAATTTAATGAGGCTTCTGAAGTAAAAGTGCTTTCCACCAGCTTTGTATGCTTCTGCCAGTGATAAAGGTGTCTCAGAGAAGGTGACCGGTGTGGGGTTAGCAATTTTATTGAAAACTACAAGTGTACAGTAAAGGGAAGAATTGCTTTTCCTAACTTTGCTGATGTTGCAAGCGCAGCCCACGCTGATGTGAAGGACAGTGCTCAATCAATCACTGAGCAGAGCCCAGCAGAGTGCAGAAGTTATCAGCCAGCACTGCTTCCCAGCACTCAGACAGTGACACGACCCTCCTCAGCAGTGTTCCTCACCCTGACAGCTCCAGGTGCACAGACACACACCCTGACCCTCCTCAGCAGTGCTCCTGACCCTGACCCTCCTCAGCAGTGTTCCTGACACTGACAGCTCCAGGTGCACACAGATCTGGCAGTGTGGAACTGGATGGTGAGTGCTGCTACCTCTCCTAACAGCTTCTGAGAAAGTTGCTCGGATAAGCACAGGGAGTCACTGAATTCACAGTTACACCACAAAGAAGTCAGCAAAGAAAAACAGAAAGGTTCTCCTGTATAGAGGTTTATTGCCAAGCCACACTGAAGGACTCCAGGGACAAAAGACCCAAATCACTGCAGTGTCTCAGGTTAAGTAAGGGGTCAGGGGGCTGAGGTCTGAGAGCAGGGGTTGGTACAAGGGCAGGGTAAAGGGCAGTGACCTGTAGGGAATGGGGATAGATTAACACAGTGCTGCAGGGCACCACGAGACAAGCCTTCTTGTCTCATTTCAGATAGTGAGACATTCTCCAAGACTGTGCCAGATTTTTCCAGGGCATTCCCCTAGAGGTTCCTCTGCTAGGCTCAAGGCCCTCCTCAGATAGTTACACACCCCATGAGCTGACCCTGCTCACCTCTGGGCATAAACACCCCAGGATTTGTGATGCACACAGGAGGGAACAGCCACAGAGTGTTGCTGGCACACCTGTGCAAGACAAACCCTTCTCATCTCCTCTCTGCACAAATCAACTTGACCACTTCACCATTTAAAACTTGCACATGGTTACCCAAGAACATAAACCAACTTCCTTCACGTGCTCACCACAGAGCTACACTAGCCCTTAGCTGAACTAGAATTTTCTCTTTTTGTGCTAGCACCTACAATATGTACATGAAGAACATGCCTTTCCATGTCAATATAGAGACATTCCAACTACCACATTCAACACTAAATATCACTACATGAACACCTCTGCACAGCACTCAAAAAGCCCCATGATGGAATACTCACCTGGATGGAAGGGACTGACAATCCTGCACTATAGCAACTTCTATGATTTCAATCTCTTCTCATTCTGCATTGGAAAGAAATAAAACATTTCTAATATTTGGGAATGAGAGGGCCAATATAGTGCCCAGGAGAAATCTTCATACCTGGTTTAACATCACCTTCCATGTCTCTCTGTGTTCACAGAGCATCACTTTCTATCTGCTATCATTCTCCCCCCTCAGGCCTCATAGAAGTGTTCAATCAAACATGGCATGTGCTGCCAAAATGAGGACATAGTTCATTACTTGTTTAAATCAGCAATACTGAGAATGTTTTACTCAGACACAAGTTGAAACTGTAAAACACATGAACATGAACTGTGTCCAACTGTACCTCATCACTTGCACATAACTCTGCACAAAGGTGTCAGTGCTTATTGCAGACTCCACTAATAGTGCAAATGCATCTATGACGGCGGAGGAAAAGAAAAGACAGGATCTTCATGATTTGCTTGCAAGGAGCCATGAAGCCGTTTATTGATCCACAAAGCAAAGTTTATATACTTTTTCTATTGTTACTGAAATAGCTCACCAATAATATTCGTGTAACTAAGGTATATTGCTTAATTGTCACTAGATAGCATTGCTCAATCTGGGCCTCATTTAAACTAGCCAGGTAGATACAACATTTCCTGCAAATCCCCATAGAAACTGCACGCTAAGCGCTCTGTACCAAGCATCTTCTTATCTCTTACATTCCTTCTCCAAAATCCCGCTTGCTTCTGCCAAGGCTTGAGCCCACTACAGCTAACAGATCCACATCGGATGTGACAAGCTGAGCAGTACTAGCAGTTCTGCTCTCCAGTTGTATTCCCACACATCTACAAAGAATTTGCATTATCTGTGGCTCTTATTAATGGCACACATGCCCAGGCAAACAGCACAGGGGCTGAGGTGCTGCACGCTGCTGTCCTCTGCCATGCAGGTACAAACACACAGGACACCAGGGGACACCAGCACTGTATGGCACTCTCGGGCAGCAGCTGCAAATCCACAACGCCTGTCCACAGAGACACAGTCACAGGCAGGCAGGAAAGAGATTGCCGCTGTCCCTGAAACCATTCATGGCTAAAGGATGCCTTTTGGAGTTGGGAAACTGAAGGAAAATCCTTCTCCTTTATTCATGTCTCACAGGCTCAGCACAGGCACCTTCCACACCAAGATCAAGCACCACTAGCTGCTCCACTATTTATGGCCCCACTCTGAAATTCTGACTATTCATCAATGCAGAATAAAATTTCTATGTGTTGTGTATTTTTATAAACCTCAGCCCTGTCCTGACCAAGCAAAATATCTTCTAGCTACCACTGATTGAGGCCACTGAATTCTAGTTGCCAGCCTATTATTTCTTACTCAGGCAACACTAGTACTCAAAGATTCTGTTAAGCATTTCCCAGATGCAGAAACAATTGTTTTCCCAAAGAGCAGAGGTGAAGGCACACAGCCAGCCAGCCCTCTTCTTTTATTGGATAACATTTCTCATATATTTAGTGAGAGCCAGATGGCACCATCTGAACAGCAGTGAGCTCAGGAGCCTCCAGCCACATCAGGAGAAGGGGAGTGTGTGTGCCCTGCAAGCAGCTACAGCCCATGCTGCTGTAGCATGCATGACAGCAGGGCTTTTTTAAATAAATTCATATGTGGGAACCAAAATCCCCACTGCTGACAGGTAAAACACCACAATTTTGAGGGCAGAAAGAGTATCCCCAGTCCTGACGCTCACTGGAAATTCTGCAGATTGTCGTAGGGAAAGAAAGAGATGTTGAGACAGAGTGTGTCCTAAACCCCTGCTGTGTGTGCAGCTTTTTCCTTGCAATTAAGGGAAGCTAATGGTTTTATGGAAGTTATTTGCTGAAAAGGCCTTCAGTGCACTATTTAATGGAGTTTCACCAGCATTCCCCAAAGGCTTCCAGACTGCATTAGCATCCCACAGCTCACACCCTAGCCAAACAAACCCTGATGCCTCCACTCTGTCTATGGAGTGTAGGGGTACCAGGAGTATCACAGTGCTCCTCTGCTCTCCTTCCTACTGGAGTCTTGAAGCCCCAGGATGTAATGAATATTCACAACACAAACATTAGCAATAAGTATTGTGCTATTAGGACAAAAATATATTTCAAGCAAAAAAACTGGGAGAGAAAAACTGAGAGATAATCTTTACTCCTGAGCTCCCAGAGCTACTGGATAATATTTTCCTGAGCTGTAACTGGCGGTGTTTAAAATGCAAATCAGTTTTGGGTTTCTGAGAGACATTGTAAAAAACAACAAAAAACCAGACCCATGCAACAAAGCTTTATTGTATTGTAATGAATGTGAGATTTGCAGGGCTGCCTATGCCAGGGATGCACAGTGGATGCAGGCCAGGGATTTGGGAAGCTCTTGTCCCCAGCTATCTTCTACCACTGACTCATTGTGTGACCTTGAACAAGACATCCACTCCCCTGTGGCAGTGTGGTCATCAGAGGACACAGGGAAAGGGGAGATGAGGCCATTTCTGTCCCTCCTGGTGAGGTTATCCACCGCAGGCACATGACAGCAGAGCTAACACAGCAGCTGTTTTCCTGCAGGGCTCAACAGGGCAGTGTCATCCTGCTCTTAATGGTCTTCCTGTGGCAGAGAGTGCTCAAACTTTTTTCCCTATCCCTATCCCATAGTTTATCTTTGGCTTTACATCTCCCTTGTGTCTTTCCTGGAGCACCAGCATCAAACCTCCTGCAATCAATCATTCAAATGTTCTTATTCACCTCCACCTGTAGAGCACCTAATTCCATTTTTCCTGCCCTCCAGTTAAAGAGCTGTCCTTAAACAGACTTTAGCAAACAGATCATAGTAAAGTTGAACATAGAAGGGGAGGTATAGTAAGTGAAGTTTTGATATAGATAGATTTCCTTCAAACGATACAAACATAACAAATATATAACAAACTATAACAAATCTAGAAGCTTTGATATAGATAGATTTTATTCAAAATATTAATGTTATAAATATAAATAATAACTATCCTCTGTATCAGAGGGGGTGCAGTCTGAGGTACATCACAGTCTGGTGGACAACTCTGTTCCTCCATTCCTGGACCTCCAGGATCCACTCTGGGATCTTGAATAAGTTACTCTGGTTATTTCCACCTTGGCTTTCCTCCAGCCTTCTTCCTTCTATACAGCTGGGGGGTGGGAGGCATTTGAGGTGCCTGTTGCCTCATCTCATCATCTCCCTTCACCACCTCAGCCCCCAGTGTCAGTGAGCTCAGAAGGGTTAGCTGGTGATTTCTAAACTTGATCCTTCAAAGCTGCACCCTGCCACCCACAGCCTGCACACCCCTCCTTCCCAAGCGTTGCACTCAAGGAAAGCTGCTGAATCTGGCATTTAGAAACTAAGTTCACTACACAAGGTCACATCAAGGAGGCCAAAAATCACAATCAGCCAGCACCAACCTTCCCTTACTGCTCCCCAGAGAGAGCACTGCCTGGTACAGCAGAGGCAGAGTGCCCTGAGCTCCCCATCAGCTCCAAGGGGACTGAGCTGCTCACTGAGCTCCTTGACTGTGTTTTCATGAGCAGAAATGCCCCAGCAGCTGACCACCTTCATGTAAAAGTTTCAGATCCCCTCAGCTGTGTCACAGATACAAATCACTCAGAGTCTTCTGATGCATTTCAGAAATTATTTCTCTGATGAAGATCCCAAAGGGGGAAGACATCTTGAAGCAGTCACACTAAGGAGGGGCAGTCAGGGCATTCCAATAATAATACCCCAAAAACTTCAAACCCAGAAGCCAAAAGTTTATATTTTCAAATCAATATTTAAACCTCTAAGCATCAAACCTGAAGCTCCCATTACATGTAACATAATTTGTGACTACTTGAGGCTTTTACAACTTGGTCATTTATTTCCAGATATGGAAATATTCCTATTTACATAAAAACTCCTCAGAAAATGTTCTACATTACCGGCAGAACATTTCAGCTCTTCACTGGGAACACGAATCTTTAAGAAGCACTGACTGGAACAAAAATATATTAGTTTAGGCTATTTAGTTTAGGCTGAAATATTTAGAGTTTAGATATTCCTCTTTGAAGCAATTAAAATGTACTTAAGCAGAGCATCATTTTCGACTCCTTCTCCACCAGATATGCAGTGCGGACAGTCAGAACATTTTGCACATTGGTAGCAGCAGTAAAAAAAGTGCTTCTGAAAATGAGGTGGGAGAAATGACTGCTCCAGGGAGATAGAGCAGGAAAATAAGGAAATAAGAATAAGGAAAATAAGGAGAAGGACAGGAACTCAAACAAACTGAAGAGCGAGTGCATACCCACTACCATTTTGTTATTAATCTCTTCAAATGTTGCAGAAATGAACGAGGAGAGCTTGCAGAAGTGATTCAAGGTCAGAAAATTAGCAGAAAACAAACAATTTCTATAAAACAAAAAATGGGGACAAGTGTCCCCTGAGAGATGAGGCTGGAAAAATGTCTTTTGCAGCTGCTGTCGGTGGTGTGCCCTTATTTACCAACACAGTGTTGTTAGAATAAAAGTAAAATGAGAAGTATAAGCAGGGAAGCACACAGAAAATACAGAGCCAGGAAAAAACTAAACAGTACTTAAAGCCAGACTGGCAGATTGATAAAATATTCTTAGATAAGTAACAGTCTGAAAGATAAGAAGATGCAGAGAGAGATTTAGAGATGAACTTAATACTTCTGTGATTTATTTGCATTAAGCTCAAGCAGTGTGTGTGGCTTGGGTTTTACTTGTTTGTTTTGCTTCCCTGACTGCCTCAGGTGCTGGCAGAGAGTTGTTTTGCAGAAGCTGCAGTCCATAGGATATTTTGGAAATTCATTGTCTCTGGGAAAAAATGAGGACCATTTCACAAAATCCTGGAAAACTTCTTCAGGTTCTGAAACTCCATAGGAAAATAGTTACATGGGAAGTGGTCAGGCCTCTTCCCTATTGTGAAAATCCAGTTTTGTCTCCTCAGAGTCATAAAATCAGAAACTACCAGCAGCCTTCTTACTGTGCTTCACATGAGGACATTGTGCAAATTATGGAAATGTTGTTCATCCAGCCATCCTGCAGCAGATGGCAAAGCAGTGAGAATGGCCAGAGCTGGTGGGTGGCATGGATGTGTTTAATACAGCCCTGAGATTAAAGTTCCACCAGTGCCCATCAGCAGCCTGCTACATTCATTCATATATCATTATTTCCTATTTTTCCCTGCAGTTGTATTTTAGAATTGCCATTATTTAGATATCTGTAAGAATCCAATGTAGCTCACATGACCCTGACTCAAAGTAGGGCATTCAGGATCCCTTCCAGGATCCCCCTTGTAATCCAAGCCCAGGTATCAGGTCTGGGACAGGAACCCCTTGCAGCCAGAGACAGCACTGTGGTGTTACAGAACCTCTCCTGTCATGATCCTGCCTAAAATAACAGGAAGGAAAGTGAAAAAGCAGGGAAATATGTGGGTATAGGAAGGAGGATACTCAGAAGAGAAAAAGTGTTAAGGAGACAGGTGAAGGAATTAAAAATGGTACAAGAGAAATTTTAGAAAACCAGCTCTACAGCATAGGACTGGTACCTATAATCTCTGCTACAGAACTTCTGCAAGATGGACAGAAAAGTTGCAGAGAAGGAACTTCCTTGCATTTAAACACCAGGAAAATTATTAATAGAAAAGAAAAAAGAAGAAAATTAAAATAGGAATAGGAGACAGCCCCTGAAGCTGTGCAGTTACAACCCCTGCAAGCACCTGAATGCTGCAGGAAGGGGAAGGGAGAGGTAGCTAATGGAGGAGCTTGTGGAACTCCATAAAAATACCAGGTGCTTCTAGGTGTAATGTGATCCCTGCTGCCTTCAAAACCTAGGCTTGGGCACCATCCACTTTTTGGGTTCCCAGGTGCCAGCGAGCTGCACTCTCTCAGGTGCTGCTGGCTTCTGAAGGACAAGTGCATTAAACCCAGCAAAAGAGAGCCTTAGTAGGCTCTGAAAACCAGGATCCATCACTTCTCAGAATATTTATAGAAGTCTGGCAGGAGACAGATGCCAGCATTCCCACAGCAGGCAGAGCATGGCTGGTGGAGTTCTCCCACAAATTCTGTCAAGGCCCTGCAACACAGAGCAAACTGGGCAGCTGCCACATCCCCTCCTTAAAATTACAAGTGTTTCCTCTCATGGAGACCTGTGGTTAGTGGCAGGTTAGCATGAAAGCCTCAAGTGGGCTTCAGGAAGTCACATCCCAGCACCAGTAGTCACCCAGTTTGCAGGATTTATCTGTGGATGGGACACAATGGGTCAAATTATGTTTTTGATTTATGGGATTCATGTTAACACGAAGAAAAGCCAACACGTAAGCTGGGTCTCGGGACAGAGATGTGGTTTGTTAGGCTTTGCTAAACCCACAGGCTCATTACCCAGCTCCTGTTTCCAGGGAGGAGCAAGGGGTGACAGACTGTCACTGCCTCCTGCTGTGGCTGGGATTTTGCTGCAGTTGGAGCCACAGCAGTGCCAGCCCAGCTGTGACCTTCTCTGCCCCTGAGCCTGCATCCCCCAACACTCCCTATCTCCAAGCAGCTTTTGCAGAGAATCTCACTCTCTGGTCCTGTACAGAGCTGCCCAGCTCAATATGGAATTAGTAGAATATGAGTTATTAATTGTCTGCAACAATTAGCCAGGACACCTGGGCCTTCTGGCAGCTTGGTTACTCTGAGGGAGCCAAGTTCAGTCTCTACATTTTCATGCCATTTCATCCACAAGCTGCTTCTCCAGCTCTCTGTCCATCTCCTTTACTCAATGCACATCCAGTCCACTCTGAGACATGGAGAAGTAGTTTCCTTTCTTTTCACGTTTCCCTGAAATCAAATATTTGCAGTGTACATAATTGATGTGATGGATATGCAGAACTAGCACATTTGACAGAGAAGAACAGAAAAGGCCTTAAAAGAGAAGATGCAGAGATCGTGCTGGACTTCTCTCTCTCAGTCCAACAGACCCCATGATCCAGATGAGCTGAATGAGAGATATCTCTCATGGTCTGCAACCCCCCAGCTCCATCTGAGACCAGCTCTCACGGTGTAGATCAGTCACTGTAGGCAATCTGATGGATTTAGAGCAGTTTATCCCCACTGAGGACTTTGGCAGTAAGTGCTGGGTGAGGCACTGGGCTGCCCCAGGCATGTCATTTAATGCCCATGTGTGTGGTGATCCCTCACTGCTTCCCAAGGTTTCTGTGAGGTTACAGAAACCTGTGAACACATCACTGACACCCTGCTTGGCCCCACCAGGAGCTGGGGCTGGTGCTGGGATGATGCAGGGAGCTCCACAGAGTGTTCTGAGTGCCTCCAGCACAGCAGCTCCAAGCCTGGGACCTGCACCAGGAATCCACTGATGCACCAGAGGTAATACCTCTCCCACAGCAGCCATCTGGTAAATCTAAAATGGTAAATCTGTAACTTTTGTGAAGTTTGGAATGCAAAATAATGTTAGAAACTCACATTCTTCATCTGACACACTGGAGTGGCTCCTCCTCAGCCACCACTGCTGAGGAAATAAATCCCTGTTCTGTGATCAGGAAAAAAAGCTATTTCTGCCACACAAATCTGAAGCTTTTCAAAGAATCAGTTTTTAATATTACTAATAATTGCTTTTTGGGTTTGTACATCAATTGATTGATTTTGCCTTTCCGGCCCGTTTTAATTATCATCTTTGCAGGCTGGTAAGAGGCTGGTCACAATTTTCATTAGTGATTTGTGATTTGTGATTTGGGTTCCTCCACTTCTGTTATGTACAACACCTCAGTAAAAATCAATAACAAATTAAATCACAGTAGGCAGTGTGACCAGGGAAGGGTGGCCTTTTGCTGTGAGAGGGGAAAGGCCTGTATTTTTTAAAATTAGAGATAAATTGAAAGGAGATAACTCTGTGGCTTCATCAGAAATAGCCATGCTGGAAAGGTACTGGGTAAACAGACTGTACTTTAGATCCTACATCATATTAACTCATGACTAGAAAGTAATATTGGCACTGCTGGGAAGTGTTTCCCTGGGTGCTGCACAGCCCCATCACTCCTGATTTATTCCTTATAACACCATGAACTTGAAGAAGGTTCCTTCTGACTTAATACCAGTGTGAGACCAAAACCAGATTCCTCATCCTGAGATAATGAAATAGAGAGTGTAATGCAGCTTCTGCTCCAGCCTCTCACAAACATTTTCCTGTTCTCCTGGGCTCCTGTGAGGAATGAACCTTTCTACTTTGAATTCACAGACCTGTGAGCTCTCCCAGGGCAGTGGGAGAGACACCATAAACACCATAAATAGATTTTAGGTCTCCCCTATGTGCTTTTCAGTGTCTGTTTTGTTCCTCTACATCACCAAACTCCCCTGAAAAGCAGCAGTGTGACTGGAATTGCTCACTCTAAGTCTTAGACTTGCCAATCTCAGTATCTCAAATTATTGCCTGGTTTTACACTAAGGTTCCTGGCATGTGCCTGGTAAGTACAAACATGTTCTCTCTGAACAACTTCATTTAACATCTCACTTATCTTCTGCTTTCTTTTTTTGCTTTTGTCTGCTTCATAGTTTATATTTTTTTTTCTTCATAGTGGTGATTTTGCCCATGAGAGGAACATTAAGAGGGGAGAATAAACAGAGCAGTATTTGATGTTACACTTTCTATTTAGAAGTTTCTCTTTCTTCTCCCTTTATATCAATATTACCATGTTGATCCATAAGCAAAATAAAGTACATAAATATACTCTTTTTTTCATTTTGAATCATAAAACTTGAAGTTATAGTTCCCACAGCAACAGTAACTCAACATTAATGTGCACATACATTACAAGCAGGGAAATTAACACCCTACACAGCAACAGAATATGAGGGAATTATGCTACTGGGTGAAATCCCACAGATGTGAAACATTTCATGTCTGTTTGTGACAAGATGTCACCAAAAAAAAAAAGCAGCTATCTCAAAGATCTCAATCTTTATGGACATAAATGGAATTCAACCTTGCAATGTGCAGAATCACTTTACTGAGGTGGTGTTGCTTTTATTGTCAACTCTGCTGGCTTTAAAGGTGCCAAGGCCTTGAAGAGCTCAAGGGAGTGCACTGAGCACAGTGTGTGAGCTCTTCTGTTGTGCAGAGCAGTTGGGGTGACCCAGAAAACCACACAGAGAAGGGTCCCCCAGACCAGGGCATGCACCATGAACCAGACCACAGAGCTGGAGGAATCATTAGAGAACCTCCTGCACTCAAATACTCAATATGTGTTTATACTCAATATGTGTTTATGCTCATCCATCTCACCTCTTCCAGGCCTCCATGTCACTCCTCTTTCAGCTGATCTCTGAGAGAGAGATCCTGAAACACAGGAAAGGATTAGAGAGATTGGATTAGAAAGGATTGGAGCCCAGAGGGATACAGATGAAAGGCTGGAAGTGTCCACAGGCAAGAGGTCTCAGCTCCTCCAGTTTTCTATGCTGGCTGCCAGTCACTGCAGGGAAGTATTTTTAACACAAACTGCATCCCAGGAGACTTTGGCTAAGTTATTCTAATTATTTGTACAATAAGATGAAAGACTAATGTGCTCCCATTTCATAAAGGCTTCAGCAAGTCTACCAGGTGCTGATGCTCCTTTGTGAGGCCTGAGAGCTGAGAACTAATTAGTCTCAAATTATACCCCTGACAAAGACACAGCGAGGGAGCAGGAAAGACATGCACCTGCCAAACCACTACAATGCACTTTCAAATGGCAGATCAAATAGGCATCACCACTTCAGAGGGCCAAGGATGCCTCCAGCAGCCCATTGGTGTTTACCTTAAACAGCAAGGAGAAAGGCAGAGGAGAGAAAAAGAGAAACATCAAAAGGGCTGGCAGACCTGGCTCTCCTGAATCCTCTCCATGCTGTTCCCATAGGGAAGGGGTTTCCCTTTAATTTGGACCTTTGGGATCTGCGCAATTGCTTTCAGCAGAATTTGCTGTCATTTTGCATTGGAGGTACTTTTAAGCAAAGCTTCACAGCCAGCTCTTTCAAATAAACATGAAGGCAGTAACTCATGAGAATACAGCAGGAGTTTGAGGACATGCTGTTTGTTGTATTCCATGGTGCAGGAAGTTGTGTGCAACCCTACAATTAAAGGTTCATCACAGTCCAGCCCAGAAGGGTTAACACAACTTTTCCTTTCATGTTTCTTGCCTGTGCAAGGTAGTGCTGGGTCGTCCTTTCACTCCAGCCTTTCTTAAATGTCTCACCAGTGTTGCAAAGAGAAGACTCATCCCCTTCCAAACCTTAAAAATTAAATAACCCTACCAATAACCTGCTGCAGGGCAGAGATGTGTCTGTGCCTCTTTATCAGCCAGTCACTGGCATGCACAGAGACAGTGCCAGTCTAGGGAATGCCTAAGAGGTGACACAGGCATGAGTCAAAGCAATTTCACACTGAGGGTGTTCTGCAAACAGCCCTCAACATTCTATTTCCATGTCCTCATATGATGAATGCTGTGTAGTGTACACACTTTATGTTTCCCACTGAAGAACATTTCATTTTCATCTGGTGGAACCATCCTGGACTAGGCAAACCACCAGACACTGCAGTGCACACTCAAACTAACCCCTCTGCTTGGGTTGGAGTGGTCCTAACTTGGCAGTGACATGCATGGTGCCACCTTCAGCTCACAAAGTCCTAAAGCTTACAGAGCACAAGAATAAAAAATAATACAATGAACCCTTAGTCCATTAATTCCATTCTGAAAAAAGGCATTTCATATGGGAGATCAGAAGCTGTGTCAGAAATCTGCCCAGTTTTGGCCTGGGGAATCCCAGAAAAATCCCTGGTGAGCCCCCAGCTGTCCAGGGGAAGCAGAGTTGAAATCAGGAATCAGCCAAACAACCAATACTTTCCTTCACACCAACTCCTCTCTTCTGTTCTCCTTTTCTTACACCTGTGATTCATTTATGATCTGTTGAGCACATCTGGACCATTCTCTGCTAAGAGGGAAGTTTTAAGTGCCAGGGTAGCATGTTAATAACATCCAGGACTCTGCTTAGCCTCCCAAAGCTGCCTGAGGGAATGCACATTCTGTTTTTAACTCGGGAGCAATAATGTGATACCAGTACCCAGGCAACACAGCAGCTCCTGCATTCACCTGCCAGAACTAAAACAGATGCCAGAGTTACTGGGGGCTGTTGGTACCTAATGCAGGAAGACCCCAAAAACACCCAAAGAGCTCAGTGACCATTCCTATTCACAGACACCCAAACTGCTTGGGTGCTTTGAACTTCTTGCTGGATGTTTCTCTTTCTATAGATGCCTCCATACCTTTGAACATTTTTTCCAAAGCAGAGCCATTCAGAAATGCTACAGACTTTCTCACTGGAGGGTAGCTATTAAGTTAATAATGTATTAATAACCTGTGAGATGTAAGATTGGAGCAAGCCCAGCACCTTTTCTGGCCCTTCCCTTTGGGATTTAACTAAGCCATCTTGGCACAGCTCTGTTCTCCTTCCTGACTAGCACCTCATCCCTGGGAAAAACAGGTCAAACACAAGTTGCTAAATCCCCTGAACTGGAGTCCCTTACCCTTAGCCTTTCCCCTGATGTAAAGCAAAGTTTCAAAGGCTGAATGCCCTTGTGCCATGAATCATGTTTATCGTAACAAGAAACAAAGAAGGAAGAGAACAAAGGAAAAGGGAAAGAGAAGAGAAAACAAGAAAGGAAAAGACAAACAGAAGAGTGAAAGGGAGGGATATAGATAGATCCATTAATTTGCTTCTGTTTGCTCTGGGGTTTAAACAACAAACCTCTGTGTCTCTGGTTTATCTTGGTTCCTCAGCTGTGAAACGTGCTGTGCTCCAGTGTTTTCTGAGCTTTAGAGATTTGCTGGGAAGCTGGGAATGAGGCAACAGGCTCAGCAAACAGAGATAGCAGAGGCAGCCTCATACATCACACTCAGAGGAAATTCATTCCTTTCAGCACTGCCCATGGGTGAAATTACATTATATTCTGTTTGGATAATTGGATGTCATATACCACCCAGCCTGCTATGGGATGGAATTTCCTTCCATTATGATGCTGTTAGCTGCATCTCTGGACAGGGAGCACAAGGCACAGTTCCATGAAGTAGAGAGGAAAAAGCAAGGACACAGAGGGGCTGACTCCAAGAAATCCTTATTCCAAACTGGACTTCTAAGGGTGAGGTTAGGAATGGAGAGGGTGAAAGACAGAGCATATAGAATGAGATGAAGAAATGAAAGGGAAAGAAGGAAATCTAAGAGAAGAGAAAAGGAGGAGGAGAAGGGAACGCTGATTAATTAGGGGATTTTTTTTTCCCACAAACACAAAGCATTTTCTTCTTAAACTGTGAGGTGCTGCACAGGTCTTTAAGCCAGAAATTCAGTGTGAGGACAAGCCTGTCCCACTGGGCAGGGGCAGGTCCCATAACAACTGCCTGGAGTCCTGCAAGAATACTGCAGTTTTCTTTGATCTCAGTCACTGAGGATCACAGGGATATTCCAAGACTCCCAGCCATGCCTTACTACATTTTATATTCACCATTTACCTACATTTGGTCTAAAACAACCTCAATTTCCCCCTCATTGTGTCCTTTCTTGCATCACCTCACTCCAGCTCATTGATGGCTTTTTAATAGCACAGTTAGAGCTGTCACACAAGTCAGAGGACAATTCCATGTGTCATTGTCTCAGTGCATCCTGGGAACTCCATCTGGCTCAAGCAAACTTATTTTATCGAAATAATTTCTCCTCCCTGCTAGTTATTGAACCGTCTTGGCTCAATGGCCTCACTCAATATCAATTTTTCATGCTTAATAATTAGTGCAAAGAGTGGAGTTTCATTGAATAAGTGTTTAATGTCACACGTGATTAGGAGACACAAAGATGACCTAACTAGGAATTCAACTTGGGGCCTAAAAAAAATGCTAGCTCTTATTTTTCCACCTGAAGTGTGTTGTTCTTCTCTGAAATGAACTTCTTCAGAAATCTATGCTTTTATTAGTTGATTGCAACAATTGCTGCAATTCTCCTCTTGAGAAGAATTGTCAAATTTGGAAGGAATTTCCAACTGAGCACAAACAGGCAAATACCCAGTTTCACTGCTGCCTTTAAATGTCAGTGTGATGATGTGTTGGGCTGCAATACAGGATGTGACCAAAAGTTTGTATTTTATCACCATCTATTAAACCAGGTGGGGGCAGTGATCCTGACCTTCATGGGAGATATTCTCTGTTAATGGGCCATCCATTGAAACCAGGTGGGGCAGTGTTCTTTATCTTTTCACAATCCTTCCTCCAGGAGATATCTCCTGTTAATGGCCATTGAGTCCCACTGTGAGACTGATTAAATTCCATCATCCCATTGGGAGATGCTCCAGCCAGGGGGAGAAGCCAAACGTTTCCTACCTAGATAAAATCTGAGAGCCTTTTTCCACTGGATTCCCAAGGAAAACCAGACCCTTCCACATGATCACTGGACCTTTAGAGGAAAACTGCACCTTGTACAGGAGCACTGCTCCAACTGAAGCACATCTGTCACTGCAGGAGGATGCAGCCACCATTGAATGGCACTGCTATGAACACCCTGACTGACTGATGGGGTTGTATTCTGACTTTGCCAGGGTTTGGGGTTTGTTTCTTTGCAATACTGTATTTCTATTTTAATTTTCTTAGTAAAGAACTATTATTCCTAATTCCTATATCTTTTCCTGAGAGCTCCTTAATTTGAAAAATTATAATAATTTGGAGGGGGGGTAGTTTACATATTCTGTTTCAAAGAGAGTCTTCAGCCTTTCTTAGCAGACACCTCTCCTCCAAACCAGGACATAATGTCTTGGTCCCAAACCACAGGCTCATTTCCCAGAGAGAGCAGAAATCAGAAAATGACTTGCCAAAGCGAGTCTCAGATAAGCTGTAGAAGCAGACCAGGCAGCACAGAGTGATTTGTTTGCATGGCTGCTTGTCTCTAACCCACCTAGTTAACACCACCTACTCACCTATTTGTGCACCCAGTGCTGCCAGACCTTCCAGTCTGGATGTTGGCGCACCTGGTGGATACCTGATAAATTTAGCCTCCTAAGCCTCTCTGCTAATACCCCCTTTTAAATGTATGGGAAATGAAATTCAGGTTATAAAGTGAGGCCAACAAATATATTTAGGAATGAAGATGAGTGACAGAGCCTAATTGTTCTGGGGGTCTTCTAAGTGATTTTTCCATGACATGTTAATTAGAGTTCTTCCAGTTCTGGGATTACCATCCTGACCAACTTCCCTTTTCTCTGCATGTTTAACTGGTTACAAGTGCTTTGCAAATGGTTGTGCTCTTTATGTACACAGTGACTGAAATCTTGTCTTAAAATATTTCCTGCAAAAGTGATTGTTCCCATTTAAAATTCACTAACACACCAATCTGTGGCATCTTCATATATATCACACACAGCTCTGAGGAGTGATGATACAAAAATTTGCTCAATTAAATCTACTTTACTCCCTTTCTCTGGTTCCCTTCTCCCTCTTCTCACACAGCCTTCCTCAGAAACTCTTCTTTTAACAGGATTTTGAGAACATTTGGCAGCAGCTGTGAGCCCTTTACACCTGCACACTGTCCTCACTCTGCTCTTCTCCATAAACGTGCACATCCATCTATCCTCTGCAAGATGTATTTAATTCTCCTGGAATTTCTGAGCAGCCAGCTTGTCCCAGAAGAAAGAGTGACAAGATGAGAAATGTGCTTCCTGTTCATAGTGATATTTTATGTGCAGGAGATTGATTTGCTATGATAGCCACCAACTTTCAGATCAGGAAACCTGGCAGAGCTTTGCACAGCCTCCTGTACCTGCCCCAAAGATGCCTGGAAATACAGTGCACTGTTCCTCAGTGGGGAATGAGGCAGCAGAAACCCTGGCTCACTTCTGTGCCTGTTAGTTGGGTATGTGGGTGTTTCTGTCAGTATGCTGGAGGAGATCTGGACATTCAGCACCATCCTCCAGGCCGCAAATACTGAATTTTTAATGAAACAACTGGGAGACTTTTTATTTTGACAATTTTTTCTCAGCTCCTGTGCTGTTGCAGCAGCAGGAGGGAAGTAAGGGGTAGCAGAACACATAAGGGCTAGCCCAGATTATCAAAGTGAGATTCAGCTTCAGAAGAAACACAGGCAGTAGAGACTTCTCTAGGAAAAAAAGGAAATCTTGATTATTCAGCTGCTTTAGGGGCCCTGGCCAGAACTTCAGCTAATAGGAGTCTGCATCCTGAATAGGATCATTTCAGAAGACTTTTATCAGCTGTTTCTTTTCCACTTCCTTTCTGTACTCTGTATTATTCCTGCTGGGATATTTACAGAACAGCAAGATGCTTTCTTCCTTTTGAACCTGAGAGATACAGGCACTAAAAAGAAAGAAAAAAAAAATCACCTGGATGAATTAGGGACTTTATTTCATTATTTATTTGTGGGAGTGAGAAACTTACTGCAAATGTCTAGCAGATAATTAATGAAACAAAATCATCTTTTCTTCTCCATCTCAGATAAGAACAAAGAAGCCTGAAAATCTTTGGAAGGTGAAGGTGAATTAAAATCAAATTCAAAGGAAAAGGAAAAAAAGAGCTTTGAAAGGAGTGGAGGGACTGTGAGCTTATTTTGGTTTTGAGATCTCTATTATAATCAGACATTATTTTAGAGGCTTCCAGCCCCTAGCAGATAATTAATGAAATTAAGGTGAGGATTTGCTGCTCAATATTTGCTCATGCTACATGGGAAAGAAACAGTGCCAAAACCACCTGGAATTTTATGGGCAAATAAATCAGGAAAGACAAGTGTCTCAATTACTCAGACTACAGAGGAGAAATGTACCTCTCTTTACAACAGAGGCTTCTCAGTGAAGGCAAAAATTTTCAAAGCCACCCACTGCCAGTGCCCAGCTTTGCACTGGTTCAAGTACTGGGAAAATCTTTTAATTAAAGCACTCTGGGTCTGTGGATAATGTAACTAGGGTACAGCCAAAAGGCTGACATTTTCAAAGCTGCAGGTGGATTTGGATGCTACAGCTGGGAAGGTGATGATTGGAATGTTAAACAACTTCTCTCCAAATCTTACAGGGGTGTGAGAGCCAGGGGAAGGATTGTGGCAATGGATTTTAGGCAGGATTTTCTCAGTCTCATGCTGTGACTAGGGATGTGCAGCTCATGGAGCTCCCACACTCTGCTGAGCTCCTGGGCTCATTTCATTTATTTCTCTGATGTTTAGATTAATTTCAACTTGTACAAAAAAAGATGCAGATTTTCCAGTTTTGACAGCTTCCAAAACCAAAATTCATAAGTCAGTCCAAATTGAGGAGTCAGGCAGCCTGGCTTAGAGTCCTTGAGCCTGGGTAAGACAGAAGGCCAGAGTGGGTGATCAAAATGGTGCTTCCAGTTTTAATGTTCATTTCTGTGTGCATTGCTGTGCTATTGGGGTCAGTAACCACTGAAGCAAAGCTGTGCAGAGCCATAAATGTGCTCCAGTTTTGGCCACCAAGGTAGATATTCACAAATCTAGGGACACAAAGCACTTTGGATCCACAGGATGCTAACAAGCAGCCCTAGCCTTTAAAAAGGACTTGAATCCATTACCATAGGAGGGATGAATTTAGCCCTTTTTATAAGACTGTTAAGCCCAGAGTTAGTTTAGAGAATCAGGGCAATCTTTAAATGCTTTGACACTTCAATTCACCTGGGAAATGCCAGCCCTTCAGCTCTAAGCTGTTTGCACAGTGAGCAATCATGAAACCTCCTTCTGCCCTGGGCAACCACTTGCCTGACAGTGATTGTCCCAGGCAGCTGAGCTGAAAATGGAAATGCCATCTGCAGGAATGGCAAGTGCAGTTAAACCAACCATCCAGGAGCATCTGGGAGGATCTGCATCCCTCAGGCCACAGGATTTCCAGCACAGGAATGGGACATCTTTTGTGATGCATGTCGGCTGTGAGAGGGCAGAAGACTGTTGGGGAGGATGAAAGAGGAAAATCTTTTAAATATGATTGCCTGGCAAAAGATTTTGAGAATATGGAAACTATAAACGAGATTGAAATGAAAGCCATCTTTGAGATACCAAACCTTAGTCACTAAATAACTAGAAAAGAATAGAATGGCTGCTGAAAGTAATCCCTTCTTGATTGAACAATTCCCTCTGCTTGCAGACAGGTCCAAGGGTCAGAGAAGACCCTGCTGGCTTGGCAGAAGGGTCCAAAGAGGAGTTTTTAGGGTTTAAAGTGTAACACATTATGGTAATGTAATGATTCTTGTAGGCTGTATGTAAATGCTATAGGATTTGTATCTTGTATTAGATTGGTTAGTGAAAATTAGAATATTCAACACAGAAGAAGATTTATTGCATTGTAACAGGAATTTTTCTCTCTGAGTTCTTTCTCTTACCACCCTCTTACCTCTTTCTCTCATCCCTTGCTCCTCACTCTCTCTCTGTCCTGCTCTGAGCTGTGCTGGCAGCTCCAGGCAGGGCCCTTTCACCCACGCCCTTTGCAATAAACCACAAGTTCCAGACCTGGTTATAGAGATCTCCTTTTCTGTCCTGCCCACCGTCACTCCTACAGAACACAAACCAGGATTCCAGTCCAGTCTTCCATGGCAATCCCCAGGTAAGTGGGGATGAGTAACATACAATAACAGCAGGTCATTACATCTGCACTGACAGTGATAAAATATGGGGTCAGGAGAATATCCAGAGGTTTTCCAGGGGTCTTGCACTCAGCAAGCAACTGCAGGTTAGTGTGTGATGGATTGAGAGGCCATGCTGAGGAGACAGTTAATAAAAGCAGGACTAGAAGAATCAATGTATTCTGACACACCAGTGACAGATTGGAGAGAGGGACAGATTTAATATCCCAGAGTTATCCTTTCCCAGCCTAAGGGCCCTGCAATTGATTGAATAAATTAAAGCATTGCTGTGGATGACACTTGAGTTAAGGTCATATCAGCACTTCCATCTTAACTCCCTATTTCCTTCCCTCTGAGGTTTTCTTTTTCAAGTCTTTGCACAGAAAGCTTACTGCTGAGCTCCAATTTTGCCGAGAAGATCTCAGCTCCCATTCAATTTTGCTACTACAGTTTCCAAGAAGAGGGAAAAAAGCAAGAAAAGGAGGGAATTACAGGAGGATGAGATAAATCTATCTGGTGTGCTTTTGAAATGAAAGGACAAACAGGACATGTCAGCCTAGGTAAAACTAGCATGCTTATTCTATGTCATGGTCAATGTCTCTGCAAATAGTGAGCAGAAAAATAGACTTTGAAAAGAAAAATGTACAGAGAACTGACAAAAAAATATAGCTGCAGGCCAGATTGATCTCTGTGTAGCTTCACTAGCATGCAAAATTAATTCTTTTGTTACTAAAAGCATCTATGGTAATTGCAGATGAATGCTCTTCCACTTTTATTCTTTAGTATCTTTTGACAAGTGTCTCTCTGCATCATCAATAGGATTTTATGTCATAACAAATCAGACTGTTCAAATAGAACTGACAGGACTGAGACCTTTGTTGAGCTGGTCTGATCATCAGTATTCCCAGGGCACCTCTCACCCATGTACAGGAGTGAATCTTGGGAAATTCTCAATATTTAACGCACTAGGCACCCTCATCTGAGGGAAAAAACAAACCTCTCCCCCTCAAAAAAGTGCCAAGTCTCTTACAAATTAAGCTTTAAAACCATTCTGTATAATTTTCATTTTTATAGGCTGTGTCATTGTTGACACTCCTGCACCAGCTCCCATTGGGTCCATACCATCCCAAACATTACCAAAATGCTGCCCAGCCATCTGCTGACATGCAATTGGATAGCAAATAATGGACCAGTAGAGCAGGCTCAGAAAGTTGTACATCACAGATAATAAAGATTGTGCAGGGCAAGTTGTGCTGTGTGGTTCTTTGCATTAGTGCCTGGTGTCACACCCTCTATGACTACCCCAGCAACAACAGGATCTTCCTCTCACTTTTTAATTTCATTCCACTCACTGTGCATAAAGCTCCACTGCTAAAAAGTATGAGTACTTGGCATATTTCTCATTTTAGCTACTACCCATCTGACCCCAACTCTTTCCTTATCTTTTTGTCAGCATTGATAGGGCACCAGGGAGCACCCTGTATGAAGAAGCAGATGCTCAACAACTTCATACAACATAACAGGAGCAGACAACACAACAGGAAAACTTCCCACTCTTCCATGATTGGTAACACCCAGAAAGAAAAATTGCTCCTGATAGCTGCAACCCAGGACACTTTGGGAGAGAAGAACGAGAATTTGGTGTGTGAATGCTGTTGTCTTTAATGGGAGTCAAATGGCTACAGCCCCAAAGATATATTTACAAAATTGTGAGGCTTAGTGCTTTAAAATGAAAAAAAAATCGTACACAAAATGGTTCAGGTCAGTATTGAGCTGAGACACAAGGCAAAGCCAGCTGGACATCCAACACAGGCACAGCAGCGTGCACCTCAGCTCTACATGGGCTAAAGTAACAGAGTCATCCCTGTATGAATCTGCATTTAAACCAAAATTTATGGGATAAACACACCAATAATCCAGGCTCTTGGTGCCAGCCCCTGTGGGGACTTCAGTGACCCTGCCAGCTTGTATCTGAGACCACAGGTTGTTTGTCTGTGAATATACAGTAATTTCACGCATATAAGGCGTACCCTCTTGACTAAAATTTTGATCAAAACCTGGAAGTGCGCCTTATAGGCCGGTGCACCTTATATATGGACAAAGTTCGGAAATTTGCCAACCCGGAAATGCGAGCCGCATGGGCAGCCCCTGCCACCACTGTGCAGCTGGGCAGCTACTGCCACTGCCTCCGGGCAGGCCCCATCCCCGCCGGATGGCCCCCGCCGTGCGGCTGGGCAGCCCCCACCACAACGCAGGCGGCCATGGCCAGCGCTGGGGCGGAAGTGCCGGGGCCCACAGCACGGGGAGGGCACCTGGGGCTGCGTTTAAAGGCTACGCCGATCTGTGAAAAATGTTTGCAAATTGAGCACCTGCCAGTAAACCCTTGTGCGATTCTGTTACTAATCCATTACTTCGTTGTGTGAGGATCCTCACTGGGGGGAAAAAATGTGCTCCTTATAGTCCAGTGCGCCTTATATATGGACAAAGTGCGACAACTTGCCGGCAACCTGGAAGTGCGCCTTATACTCCGGTGCGCCTTATACACGTGAGATTACTGTAAATACAGGCTGAACATCAGTGCCTCCTTCCATAAACCAAGGCTTCTCATTTAAAACATTGCACTTGCATGTTACGTAGAGAGCAGTTGTACACTCAAAGGGAGGACAAATCTAATTTGACTAATTAGACATCAGTGCAGTGCAGTGGCAGTATGGAGGACCTTTAGCTCTGGTTCTGATACTCACTTGTATAAGTCTTTTACATTCTCCCAGTTTCGCTGCTCCTTTGGGTCATCATTTACACCAGTATGCAAATAGCCACTGCTCCAGCATCCTACACACATCGCATTTGTGCAGGACACACAGACTTCACATCCACTGTGCCTGTATTTGTTATTTTTTAAACCATCTGTCAGAGTGGTCAGAGTGAGCTTTGCAGTCCCGCTTCCTGAGCAGTGTAAATGGTGGATTTAATCTACTATACCACAGCCATCACTCCTGGGAAAACCACACAACTTTTTGTGAATAATGGGAACCTTCTCATGGATTTTTTTCTAAAGGAAATGGAGTGCAGTTGGCTAAAGCAATCTCTAGAGGCTACTCTTTAAACATCAACCATAGCATCATCAGGCAGTGACAGTTTATGAATGTCCCTCTGAAGTTAATGCACTCATTAGTTTTAGGCTGAGGGAGCAGACTTGCTTGGACACAAGGGGTAGAGTCTGCACCACCCTTTGTTAAGGGCTCTGAGACTTTAAAGAAAGTAATAATTAATCTAAAGATGCATGTGAAAAAACTTCTTTCCTTCCAGGAGGTATGAATTTCCCACCACATATGACAGCATTGCTAAGTAGCCAGCACAGCACAGAAACTGTGAAAAAGGGCAAGGAAGGCAGAAGGAAAAGCAGAATTCATCCTTCTGGCTAAGATTTTTATCAGAACAAGGCAAAATGTCAATAATGACATCTCAAAATAGGAAATCACATACTTAGAGCATCAGATTTGAAATTCACCCCAGGCTGAGCCAGAGGCTTGAAAAGATTTGTAAAATTTTGGAGTAAGCTTGAGTTCAGTGCAACACTGAAGGATCAGACACTTCCTACTGCCACCACCTCAAACTAAGGAGCCCTGGTGCTGCCTTAGGTCAGCCCAAAATATTGCTATGTTTCCATCTGCACAACAGGTAATCACTGTTCAGTTTTGCAAAGTTATTCTTTGGCTAAAACTAACTGAACACGGAGATGTCTGTATAATTGTAATTGCAAATAAATCTCAGTGGCTATTTAAAATTAGCATTAAAAAACTCAGTGGATTTTAGTAGCAGTATTAATGTTACCACGATAGCCAAGACCCTTTTCATAGTATGTGCCCAAATCCTGTAACTCTAATAATCAAGGGAATGTTTAGTCTTTGAGCTGTAATATTTCTTGCCTTTTAGGATTCATGCCTGACAATAATTAAGTCTCATAAGGATGAAACTTAAATGAGCAGTAGCCTTTGGGGATAGTATTAGTGTGCTAACTGTGTTTGTGGTTTAAATATTAATGTTGAAGTGTAATTACCATCCACTAAATTCCAGCCTTGTGTTTGAAAACACATTGAGCTAAGCAGGAAGAATGAGCTGTACCAGTTGGAAGCTTTTAGAGCCAGAACAACTCCTCAACCAGCAAAGAGCAGAAGGAGACACACTTAGTGGGTATTCTTCCTGCAATCCCAGTGTGTGGTGGTTTCCCACTGCTGGCTGACTCCATGCATAGCTCCTGCCTTCTTAACCAGCAGAAAAATTCTAATTTCTCTTCTCAAGGGAGGTTGGGGATGTTGTGTGTCTGCTTTGTGTGTCTACTTACCCTTGCAATCCAACCTACAGCTGCATCCCAGGGGAAAAGGCCTCATCAAATTGTAAGCCACTGTCCTTTCCTCTTTGTAGCCTGTTTGCTGATTCCCTGGAGGCTGAACAAGGATCCAAGGCTCCCAAGGTCCCTCTGGGTATGAGTGAGGAAGCACAGAATTGTTAGTTCACTTATCACATCTGGGCTCCCTGTGCCAAGTCTTGTACACTGCTGGAATTCCCAGGGAGCTTTCAACATCTGACAGATTGGAGACGTAGAAGAAGAGAGTACAAAATATGGGATAGTGAGAGCAGGGAAGCAGGGTAGCAGAGGATGCTTGTTGGGTCTGGAATGGGAGAGAAGGATTCTGGACATGCTGGCCCTTGAAAGGGAAAGGCTGCACTGCAGTGGAGCCACAAATTGTAAGCAAAGACAGTAATGCTCTATTCTCCCTCCAGGCTTGAGCATGAAACAGAAAGAGGCAGTAAGTCACTTCACATCTGTTAACTTCAGACAAACAGAACAGAAAATCAAGGCACAGAAAGTGAAAAGAGGGCATGAAATGGAGCTGACTTCATAAGGCTGGGTTAGCCTGGCCACTTGTTATAAGTATTAATAAAATACAAGCTTATTCCCACTGCTCCCAAACCTTTGTGTGATGTCAAAAGTGTGGGCAGGAGGAGAAAAAACAAAATTATGCAAACAAATCTTGCAGAGTATGGCCTAGACTTAATTCCTTTCTCCTATACCCTGATCCTCTAGGGAAGACCAATCTCCAAAGAATGCTCGTGCAAGACCTCCTCCATTAGAAATTGTCCTTGTGCCCTGGGTAGGATCAGGTGATCCCCCCACACCTTCTCAGACCTCCGCACAATAGCTGACAGATTAAAGATGATTCCTCAGCTGGCCTCTGCCTCTGGGAAAAGCAGAGCTCTGAATGGCCATGGGGCCCCGTGGCCACAGATAAATCTTTCATTCAGCATCTGTTGTAAATCCCAAGGAATCGAAAGGGATTTGGCAACTTACTCCAGTCAAGGCTTAGATGATCAAAAGAATTTCCTCAAGTCAGCATCACTTAGGATGAAACTAGCCAAAATCTCTAACTATAGTCCCTCAGCAGGATGAAGCAGTTATTCTTTCTTCTGGAGTTTATATGTCTTTATTTTTATCATCTCTCTGAGACAAGGAAGAGGAGAGAAAGGAAAGTAAATTGTAAGAGCATGGCTAAATTTTGCCTTGCTCAGTTCCTCCCCTGAGACACAGCTATGTCCTGGTGACATCAGCCTTCAGAGACTGAAGAATTGCTGGAAAAGACTCATAGTCCTGCCTACACATTGACATTATTCCCATTGGATGTGATCACTGTGGGATTCCAATTCCCTTATCCTATAAAAGTGATTTATCAATGATTTATCCCATTATCTTCACCTGCCATGCAGCTGGAGTCTGCCTGTAGTGTGAGTACCTCAGCCAGCTTCAGACCACCTCAGAGTCACACCAGAAGCACAGATTTCAGTCTGGGCTGCACTTGGATTACATCCTTACCTTTGCATTTACATCCTTACAATTCCATTGCACTTTCCTGTGCTGCATCCCCACTGCATCCCACCTGCTGCTATCACCTAGGAAATGGTAAAATTTCCTGAATGAAAGATGCAATTGCCAGGTTCACTGTGATATAATGGCAATCCAAGACTTCAAATTTGACAGGCTCTTTATCCTGCCCAAAGCCCTTTCTATGGAGAGCCCTTTCATCAACATGATTCCACTTAGTTTAGTTCTGTTTGGATACTTATGGGACTGGACTTTACAGATTCTTTCAATGGTAGAAAGGAGAACAGATCCTTTCTTTCAGTCCCACTCTCTGCCACTAGAATAGAAGCATATTCAGCTCCTTGCATACAATATCCTTGGCTATCAGGATGCTCTTCTGTCTTGGGTTGCAATACGGGTTGAGACCAAAAGTACCTCTTCTATCACCATCTGTTGAAACCAGGTGGGGCAGTGATCCTGATCTCCCTGGGGGATATCCTCTGCTAATGGGCCATCCATTGAAACCAGGTGGGGCAGTGTTCTTTATCTTTTCACAACCCATCCTTCCTGCAGGGAGTTCTCTTCTGCTCATGGCCATTGAGTCCCACTGTGGGACTGATAAAATTACTGCATCCCATTGGGAGATGCTCCAGCCAAGGGGAGGAGCCAAGTATTTCCAACCCAATCTGAGATCTTGGGACACCAAGGGAGCCCTTTTTTCTCTGGATTTCAAAGGAAAACTGGACTTCTCAACATCATTCTTGGACCTTGGGAGGAAAACTACATCTTGTACAGGAGCACTGCTCCAACTGAAGCACATCTGTCACTGCAGGAGGATGCAGCCACCATTGAATGGCACTGCTGCCAATGCCCTGACTGACTGACGGGTGTCAGCTTGGATTCTGACTTAGTAAAGAACTGTTATTCCTAATTTCCCATATCTTTCCCTGAGAGCCCCTTAATTTCAAAATTATGATGATTTGGAGGGAGGGGGTTTACACTCTCCATTTCAAAGAGAGGCTCCTGTCTTTCTTAGCAGACACCTGTCCTCCAAACTAGGACATCTTCACAGGATTATCTAATTGTGTATTTGCAATATCTTTTAAAGAGGTGTCTAGAGGCTGCAGCATTTGGGGATGGCAGTATTGCATCTCCCCCACCTGCTCTCTCTGTGTTTGTCTCCACTGTAAAATCACATGAGCACACCCCTCACCCAGTCATGCTGTGCTCCTATCACTTTGGGGATCATTAGATACAATTAGAGTAAGAAATCCCCAGGGATATGGAAAAGGCAAAACTTTGTTAGGACTCAGCAGAATCTGTTTTCTGTTGTTTTTTCTGACTCTACTGCATTTCTGAATTAGGGAAATGTATTCAGGGAGTCTTTTATCCATTTTTCAGGCCTGCAGTGAATTTGTACAGTCCCACCAGAGACTCACATGCCATTGTCAGTAACCAGGAGACACAGCTTTATACCTCAGAGAGCTCAGTGCAGCACGGGGAACCACTCTGGCTGTTGGACACAGTTCTGAAAGAATAATAATGAAAAAAATGTGCTTGCTACAGGACAGTAGACCTAAGGGAATCAAAATGCTGTTATTGATCCCAGCCTGTCTTCTTCTCATTACAATCTGCTCTGCTACTAGCATCAGGAGTTTTGACAAGATCCATTGTTATCAGCAGAGTTGATACATCTTTAAATAAATAGCACTTGCTATGCCAATTTATGGCAACTGCAAATATAGAGCACTCTGATATGTGCTATGTGCAGGGAAATAGAATATAGGGTCAGTATGGAAAGCTCCAGCATGGATGAGGCTTGCAGAGCATTTGTTTAACTAATCAGCTACACAATGCAATCAGTGGTTATTTTTCCTCTCATAAATAGGCATGCATAAGGGAAAAAATGTTTGTTAAATACTCATACAGCAGGTTTTAACAACTGCAGATTTGAGACCAAATAAACCAAGAACATACAAAGCTTCCCAGCTGCTTATTATCTTTTTTCTTCTAGCTGAATAAAAAATTGGCTCATTGAATAAATATGAAACTCCTCAAAAATGGATACTCAACAAAGGACCAAAGAAGCCTGGCACTTTCAGAAGTAATTCCTCAAGAACCAGCATATGTAGGAGGAAATGAATTAAATATTTTTCTCAGTTCCTCTATGTGAGAGACAACTAAAATTTTGGAATAGCAAAGTAAAGAAAGAAATATTTAATTGATTAACCAAATGAAGAGACAAGAGCATGGCAGAGGAAATAGCAGATGCTTCACTCTGGAGTCCTGAATAAAAGATTAAAAAACAGCAAGACATTACCCAATCATCTCCACTGTAGTTCAACTTCTAAAACTGTTCTGCATGCTCCAGCTTTACTAAGTGCACTGAATAAAATACCACAAATACTTGAGAGAAGGGATTACCACGAGAGAAAGAAGCAAAAAGCAATATAACAGTGTTTTTTCATACACAGAAAAATAAAAACACAGAAAGACTGCCTGGTTTGAAGCTGAGCTGGTGCAAGTGTTGGTTGCCAACTTCATCATCAAACCACAGGACATTCTACTTCTATTTCCTGTGTTTCTTAAGAACATCAGACTTTAAAGCATTGCCAGACTGGGAGTTGAGTTTATGACTCAAAGAAAGGATATAACTGTATAATCTTTTTCAACTCATCTTCTTGTAAGGTGGTTTCTATTCAATTAACATCCCTTCATGGTCTTTATTAGCAAACAACACATAAAGTACTTCACATGCTCTGTGCAAATTTTTCTGAAGGAGTAGAAGAGCAGCCTAAAATGAATGTGTCAACTGGTAGGTCTGGGAGATTGGATGTAAGAATTTTAAGGAGATAATTTAAAGAAAGCTGTGATCAAGGGAAGCTGAAAGAGTGGAAGAATGTCACAAAAATAAACAAGCTGCTTTTCTCAGCTGAAGGAACTGGGGTGATACAATTCCCTGAGAGTCCCAGACTGGCTGCACCAATTATAAACTTTATTATTATAAACTCCATTATTATAAACTCCCAGGAAGCTGCATTTTTAGAGATTACGATCTACTCCAGATTAAGTAGCACCATAAATCCTGCCAGCTGGAAAATGGTTTGATTGCTTTAAGAGAAAATCACGTAACCAAGAAAATCCAATATTTTTCTTTCTCTGTTTTTCCCCAGTTAAAACATTTTAACAGCAAAGTTGAGTTTTACTTGGAGTATAACAAACAGGCCAAAATGAGTAAATTCTGCTAACATTCAAGCTGTAAAGGGATCAAATTATCCCCAAAGACCCACTTCTCCATTACAGCAAAATCCAGTGAGCCCTCTCTGTATAAATCATGCCAGGATAGCAGAGCATTGGGTAACACCTGGCACTCACATGAGCTCTCAGAAGGTTTGTGTTCATGGCAAAGTTGTTTGTGTTATAGCTCCAGAGCACTCATTATTTGACTCCTGTCCAGACACCAAGTCCTACAGTTTCCATATTGCGGTGTTAGTAGCTCAAATTGATTGACAGAGAAAATAAGCACAGGTTGTCTTACATAAAGGTAAGAAAGTTGAGCTGTATAGTTCAGTTCAGTTGGCCTCTGTGGAAAAGGAGGGAAAATGTGAGGGTTTTGTCTTTAAAAAAATGAGGCTCTCAGCATGTTCACCTTCCAGCCACAGCAAGAGTTAAAATGGACCGTGAGAGAAGGAAGGAAATTGTGGGGCCCAGCTGATGTGGAAATATAATTCCCACTGCACATTCAAATCAATTGGCACAGATACTTGGGAATAATAAGGTGGCATTTTGATAAACAGGAAGCAGGTATGATCTGGGCTACTTTGATATTCTATCAGCTCTAAAATCCTGCACTAATCTAACATGGTAGGGCAGAGTGCAGCAATTCAGTCAGGCATTGTACACAGAGCAAGAACTTGTGGTTAGTTAAAAGTGTGCCTGTCAGAGAGACTGCTAAGGTGAAATCTCCATGCTATCAAATCTGGTGCCAAAATGTTTGGTAATTTCAGTGCTTGAGTCCATTTTACTCAAGGTAAAACAATGTACCCTGGCTCTTAGCTGCCAGCTCTGGGCTGTATTCTGAGCTCTAGGAGCAGCAGGGACAGCTCAGCAGGGTGAACACCAAGCATATCACAGCCTCATGTTTCCTCATACCCTTGGCAAAAAAGACCCCATTGAAAAAGATGTGACTCATTCTGCTCTGCTGAAGATGCACAAAGGGGGAACAGAGCTCGTCCCATTCATTTTCTTGCCTGCATGCAGGAATTGGTAGATCTCTCACCAGACATCAGACATCTGTGTGTGTTGTTAAACAAGGCCCACAGGCTCCCCTTAGGTGCCAGTAAAATGCTGAAGGGCCATTGTGCTCATATCTGCACTGCAGTGGAATTGTGAAGGTGCCCTTAGAAGCAGCAACTTAAAGTCTGTTAATACAGAATTGAAAACATCCCTTTCACCACTCTATTTTCTATGCATACTCCTCACTTTCCTCTGTTTCTTTCATCAATCTTTGTATATTCCTCTGCCTTTTTCTCCTTTCTGGTTGTCCTGGTTTGGAGGACAGATGCCTGCTAAGAAAGGCAGGAGCCTCTCTTTGAAATGGAGAATGGAAACTCCCTCCCTCCAAATTATTATAATTTTGCAATTAAGGGGCTCTCAGGCAAAGATATGGGAAGAGGAATGACAGTTCTTTACTAGGGAAATTAAAATAGTACTACCAAGAACAAACCCCAAACACTAACAAAGTCAGAATCCAAGCTGACACCCGTCAGTCAGTCAGGGTGTTGGCAGCAGTGCCATTCAGTGGTGGCTGCATCCTCCTGCAGTGACAGATGTGCTTCAGTTGGAGCAGTGCTCCTGGAGAAGGTGTAGTTTCCCTCTGGAGGTCCAGGAATGATGTGGAGAAGTCTGGCTTTCCTCTGGAGTCCAGGGATTTTGGTGTCCCAAGTTTTTATCTGCGTAAGAAAGGCTTAGCTCTTCCCCCTGGCTGGAGCAACTCCCAGTGGGATGCAGTAATTTTATCAGTCCCACAGTGGGACTCAATGGCCATGAGCAGAAGAGAACTCCCTGCAGGAAGGATGGGTTGTGAAAAGATAAAGAACACTGCCCCACCTGGTTTATAAAATATGGCCATTAACAGGAGATGTCCCCTTTGGAAATAAAGAACACTGCCCCACCTGGTTTCAATGGATGGCCCATTAGCAGAGTATCTCCCATGGAGATCAGGATCACTGCCCCACCCTCAACAGATGGTGATAGAATAGGTACTTTTGATCACATCCTATACTGTAATCCAAGACAATACCCTCAAGGGTGTTTATTTTATTCCAATAGCAAATTTTAACTGACAACTACAGCCACTAATGTGTATGCAAGGAGCTTAAAACCATGTTAGCACTGCATTAATCCACACTGAGCTGGGCAGAGTCTGCCAAAGGTGGCACTGTCAATGAATTCAAAAGAGGAGGCCAGGAGCAACAAGCACATAAGTACCGTTCTCCTGCTCCCCTATTTCCAGAGCTCCAGATTTAACCACCACAGGCTAGAAAAAATACATATAGCATGTATAGCATTGAAGTACAGCTGCAGAAGTTAAATCTGTCAAAATTATTATGTGAAACAGTGCTGCCTTTACACAGAGATTTTTAGAAAAACAGCAAGTCTTCCCTTTTAATCAAAATCAAGCCTGACTTCCAGAGAATTCATTTGAAAGCAGATGGTGATCATGGCAAAACGAGGCTTCTCCTAGAAGGCAGGCAAAACTCTGCTGTTTGGAAATGTAGAACATGAGGCTTTTATTTTGCCTCGTGACATGGAAATTAATAGAAGTAGATGAGGACTGCTGAGTGCAAATTCCTCAAGGGGGAAGAATCACTTAGCACCAGGAATATGTTCCACTCAGCATCCTCTGGCAACAGAGATCTCTGGAGCAATGCCAGGTGAATCAGGCAAATAGCAACGAAGGGAAAGCCTTTGTCTTCCAGGTAACAGATTGAGTTGGGCAGCAGTGATCACTGCCCCAAGGTTTGCTGATGGCCTGGGGACAGACAAATTTGTGGTCTTGGTCCTGCCTCATTCTCATTCCAGCTACAGGAAAGCACAGAAACAAGCACAAGGTAGTGATTCTAGGGCTGTTCCTTCCAAAACACTTCCAGAGTTTTGGCTCAAAAGAAAGGTAACAGAGATGTGTGGTATTTCAGGAGCACTGGAGAGTGCATGCCCCTCTCTGATGGCAGGTATTTGCCATTTGATCAAAGGCTACACACACACACTGTCTGGCAATCAAACTAAGTCACCAGCTGCTGACTTAACTGAATTAATACTGTGAGGTTGAATTAGCCACATGCTGGCACTATAATTCTAATTGTTTTCAAATACACATTGTAATAAAAGTCTAATTAGCACACACCTCCAAATGGAGCTGATAGCATCTAGGATGGTTTTGTATTGGTGACAAGTAATGAATGATTATATACATTCACCTGCTACCTCTGGGATACTTTTCTTCTCACGTTTCTTTGGTTTTGTGGTAGAGGTTTTAAATAAACACAGGAAAACAAGAAGGAAATATCAGGTTGACACATTGCATGAGATAAAATATATCGATCTGAACCTTGGGAATGCTGTTCAGCAGAGAACATTTAAATAAAATGACTACAGAGCTCTGAATCTAATATCCATGAGCTGAGCAGTGTGGCTGAATGACCAGCTGGCAGGAACATGCAGACAGTGATCCAGCAGCACAGGGACAGCCCCAAACCCCAGCACACCTCCAACCAAAGACACATTTACTGTCCCACTGCAGCAGATGTCATGTCCCCACTTCAGGCTCTGCCCAGCCCAGCTGCAGGAGGCAGTGGTGGGGAGGAACTGGCACCACTGAACCTCTCTGGGAAGCTGTTGTGGGCTGCAGGGGACACCAATCTTCTCCCAGCACAGAAAATACTGCCCCATGGGAGGCAGAACAGCAGCATGGTGAGGGATGCCTGGAATTATGGATATGTTGCTTTTCCTTCCAGTCCTACTCAGTACAAGGCACAGCAAGCCCTGAACTACTGAGCTGGGGCGATGACCTGTGCAGTTTGCAGCAGGCACTGCATGCATTAATAATGCCCTGTTTGTGCCAAGGACTGACCTGCTCCCAGCCAGGGTCAACGTCCATTGACTACATGCTGTGAAGTTGCCCAAATGTATAAACACCAGAACAGAACAGCTTGTCATTGGGCCAGTGATCAGAAGATGGAGTAACTTGTAGAAACATGAACACACAGTACCCTTGTTACTATCTCAGTGGAACTCCATATGTTACTGTATGTGGTTCTTAGAGTGGTGAAAAGCACAGTAACATGGCACTTTCTTACAAGAGCAAGAAAGAGCATTTATTTAAGGAAATTTTAGGTTTAAATAGTATACATCATGCAAAACAATTTTTAGAGAAAGTTCATTGGGCAGAGGAGTGGATGCCCCGTTTTAACAGGTGTCTAATGTTTGATTTGGGTTCTTGTTCTTGAGAAGCCTGAGAGCAAGGCTCAAGCAGCCTGAAAAAACTCCTGGCTGCTTTTTTGGTTCCCAGTCAACATGCCCTCATCTTGCACAGCACATGAATAAATGGTGGAGCACTTGCCAGCACAGCCATCTCCATCATTTCCTGAAAGCAAGCAGCAGAAGCACAGGGTATGAGAGGCAGTGTAGTCCCTTCCCAAACTTACCTGCCACTCTGTTGCCACATTTTCCTGAGCCAGCCAGACCTATGTAAACAGAAGGGAGCCAATTAGTTTCTGGTCTGAGTGGCTCCATGGAAAGTTACTACTTAAAAGCTAATGAAAATAATTAGGGGGCAGTTTAATTAAGACATCAACTTAAAATGAATGCAGTGGGTATCAAGCCCAGCAGGATGCACAGCTAGCAGATTCCCCTTGGAGGCTGCTAATTAGTGTTTGAAGTGACTGCTAATAATAAATAAAATAATAATATTCCTTTAGGCCTTAGAAATTTTAAGAATCTGGTTCCTTTATGTCTGGTGCATGCCCAGAGTTCAATCCCCACTGCATTCTCAGACGTTAGAATCAGTATTTCAGGATATTAGAGGGGGTTGGAAAGCTGTAGTAACTCAGACTAAGTTTTTGAATGTCCTTGTATCCCTTTAATCGAAGAGTCCCTTGCAGCAGAGAGAAAACCACCCGAATTCCCAAGAGCCATACCAGCCACTGGGCCACATTTCAGGGCTGCTGTTTTATGCAGCTCATCTGTTCTCATACCAAGAAAACCTTATTTTTCCTTACTCTGATATCAGAAATGTTACAGCCTGGGAAAAGTTGCTCCTGGGTGCACATCTGGAGAGTCCTGATGCTGCACTGAAAGATGCAGAAACCACATAGAGCTCAAGCCCACCTCTGATACTGTGCCTCAGTCTCTAAAGAGGGATTCACCACCCTTTGTTACCTTAGAAAGTTCTGCAAAGCATTTGCTGTAACACTGCTGAGGATCTAATTGTGATCTCAGTGGCATTGGTGATCTGAAGCATCTCTTGTTCTCTCACTCTGCACTGAGCATAACAGCACTGGGCTAAAGGGGAAAAGGTAAGACAGACAGTTGCACTGTTTGAGGGGGCATGCTGGTGATTCATCCATTTAAACAGCTCAAATCAGAACTCTCCAGCAACTGCAGAAGGGGATGCTCCATTTCACACAGAAGTTAATTGCCAGGGATTCCGACACAAGACAGGAAGGTCTCTGCAGTACAAGAGATGATGCTCCCAATAGTGTTCACAGTGCCATGAGGAACACAAATACCTGTTTTTTCAGCTGAACATAGCTGAGCTGTGTTATCTAATTCCTGAGCTACGAGTGAGTTGCCCAAGGGGAGGGGAATGCATTAATTACTTAGGAATCAATTGATCTGCTGCTATTCCAGGTGCTTTGTAATAGAGATGATTCCCAAGCAGCAGCTCCTTCTTGTAACACAAGCCATCCCTTGCCTTCTCTCCCCACAGAAGAGCAGGATGGGAGCCTGCAGGACAGGCAGCTTTCAGGATGTACAGCAAACTTCTACCAAGCACTGCCCTTGTAAACTCTTCACCTTGTTTCTACATCCCAGATTATAACAGTGCAAAGCAGGTGTGAACTGTCACCACTGAGAGTGAGACTGTGTTACACTTACCTCACCCTGCTAAAAATGGAGAAAGCAGGTAAAAAGTAATAAAGAAATGGGTCCAGGAGCTGCTCTCCTTGGAGGGATATATTCCAGAGTGTCATCAAATTATGATGAAGGAAGGTCATCTCTCCATCTCTCTTTTTACCCTCATACATGGAAAAATATACTCACTTCTGGTCGGGCCAGAAATAGCAAAATACCTGAGATGTTCTCTTGACTAACTTACCTTGCACATAAAAGAGTAAAAAATTGAACCATCAGTTAATTAAAAACTGTGTGAATAGTCTGGGCAGTATTTGTTTGTTACTTGAGATCTTTTTTTGTTTGTTCAGGGAGAGGAATCTTTCCTCTCCTGTGCCACAGGGTCCCTCCCACAGGCAAAGAGTCATCCCAAACATTTCTCAGCTGAAACTCATCACTGCATATCAATGCCACATGGCACTTCAGGACAACAACAGACTTAGATGTTGTCTCTCATCTCTAATTCAACATCCTATTCCACAGTGCAACTGAACAGGACAATAATATCTGACTGTTGCTGGCATTTCTAGTTAACACCCATCCATCCAACCACCATCATCCATCATCCACCATCCATCATCCATCCATCATCCATCCACCATCCATCCATCATCCATCCGTCCATCATCCATCATCCATCCATCCATCATCCATCCATCCATCCATCCATCCATCCATCCATCCAT
>VRYO01000690.1:2546276-2561760 GCA_009812075.1 Sialia sialis | reverse complement strand
GCCTTTTGGCAACCAGCTGGTGCCTGAATGGATCCAGATTTGCCCATGGTGACTTGCTATGCAGGCTCAAGGCACACATGGAACAGTGGTTCAGCACTATCCTAGAGAGCAGCAAGTCAATAATTGTACCCAGAGACAGCCACAGCAGCAATTCTTGCTCAAGAGAAGCAATGGCTGAAGGGGGAGCAAAGAACTCATCACTGCAGATCTAAGCAAATCCAGATTGCATTTGCATCTCATTCCAATTTAATAAGATAGTTATTGTTTGTTAGTTATGTGCCAATTGATTACTGCAGCAACATATTTATTGAAGAGGAATAATTCAGCTGAAGATGCATATTCTATTCATCTAAATTGAATCAAGCAGATTGGAAGTGATGAAGTGTCATGGAGCATTCATCTCCCATTTACATGCACTTTGGAAAGAATTCTACAATCTGGAAGACAAGCTGCTCTGTTCCAAAGCAACCTGTGACTAGGAGGAAGTATCACCCATGAAGGACTTGAGTGTAAGATGCTGGAAGCCAATTATGAACCTGCAGACCCTGAAAGCCACAAAACATTGCTGTGCCAGGAGTTCTTGTAGTGCCTATACAGCAGCTTCTGCCAAATACAAAGAGTAAACATAGAAATAAATGGAAAAGCACAAAAAACCTCACTCGCAAAACTGGAAGATGTAATCACAAGAGCCATTGTTCTCACCCATCTCTCCAGTAAAAAGCAAGTTTTTGTCTCCACTAAACTCCACAGAGAGCTGAAAAATCAGGAGGTATGGTAAAGATCACCCCTAAAAAAGGTGAAGAAAAGGCAGAGTTCAGAGCTTGTGCCAGTTCTGGGAAGGAGATGTTGGGGTTTGTGGGGATGGGGAAAAATTAAATCCCATTTGATGAATATGAAAAACTAATGATCCTCTTCATGTTGGTCTCTGCACACAAGCAGCTGCAAATTAGAAGACTGCTCCAGCCAGGAAATGTCAATTGTATGGAAATGTCATCTCCATTGCAGAACTCTCCTGGGTCTGCTGGAAACTGCAACTCAACTGCATTAATTTCCATCCCTCTTTCTCTGTCTCTCTTTCTCTTTTATTTTTCAATCTTCTAACCTTTACTAAAAAAAAAAAAAATTCGAACAACCACCTTTTCTGCATTCAGTAAAAATTTGTATCTGTAACTGTGCAGCAAGGTCAAAGATTTCAATTAGAAAGGTCATTCCAGGATGGTTGTACAGCTGGATTCCTATGCTGCTTGCTGTTTGGAAAGTTGAAGATAGCATTGGGTAGCTTCCTATGCCAGGGCTGACATCTCCAGCTTTTTCAGTCCCAACAAAAATAAACTTTCAGACCTTACCTCAAATAGTACAAAGGTTCACAGATATCAGGAGGCTTTCAACAGGGAAAACTGTAATTTGAGTTCAAATTCAAGACCAGATCAAGAGGAAAACAAGATGTACACAATTAGATGATTTCCAGGGGGAGGCCACTACACTCTGAGGAGTCTCCAAACTGAGAACACTGGAGATGTTGACATCTCCAAAGCACCCTCAGCATGAGACAAAGCTCACTGGTAGGCTCATATAACATTGCTGCCACTTCTCCTATTCCACAACTCTTTCCCCTACCCTAAACTATCCCTTGTTTCATACAAAAACAGATTCGTGTATTCCCTGGTGTTGAAACAAGGGAGAAACAACAAGATGCACAGGAGTGACAAGCACATGGCTGGTCAGGAGAGAGGGATTAGGTGAATTACAATTGATTTTCCACTGTTAATGAACCATGAAGTGCTTGTGATTGCATCTTGAAGAGATTTATAATTATTCATTGAATCTCAGAAGATAATTAAACTTCATTAAACACAGACATGACAAGCTTGCACAGTAAAGAATAAACCCCAGAGCAGGCTCCTTATCAGAGAGGGAGATGCCATGTGGGAGATGACAAGGAGAACTAGGGGAAATAAAAGCGTTTTTCACTAAAACCAGTTTTTGGCCAAACAAGAAACCAATACCCTCAATGTGACCTTTTCACCTCTTTTTCCTTTGTTTTTAAGGGTTCTTTGCTTTGTCTGTCACACAATGCCTCTGCTTGGCAGTGAATGCTTTATGTGAATGCCAATTTTCTATTCTGCAGCAGTTGCTGTATTAAAATGTTCAGGATGTTTTAGAGCCAGTGGGGACTGGTCTTGTTGCATGTTTACAGAAGTGTCTGTGATCTCCAAAACAGATTGAGGAAGGAGCAGGGTAGAAGAAAGGGGACACTCTAATCTGGTGGAAGTAACCAAAGCCGGTGTCTTGGTTTGAAGGACAGGTGCCTGCTAAGAAAGGCAGGAGCCTCTCTTTGAAATGGAGAATGTAAACTCCCCCCTCCAAACTCTAATAATTTTGAGATCAAGGGGCTCTCAGGAAAAGATATGGGAAAAGGAATAGCAGTTCTTTACTAGGAAAAATAAAATAGAAATACAGTAATACAAAACAACAAAACCACTGGCAGAGTCAGAATCCAAGCTGACAGCCGTCAGTCAGTCAGGGTGGTGGCAGCAGTGCCATTCAATGGTGGCTGCATCCTCCTGCAGTGACAAATGTGCTTCAGTTGGAGCAGTGCTCCTGGACAAGGGGCAGTTTCCCTCCAGAGGTCCAGTGATCATGTGGAGAAGTCTGGTTTCCCTCTGGAGTCCAGGGGAAAAAGGGCTCACCTGGTGTCCCAAAATCTCAGTTTTTATCTAGATAGGAAATGCTTGGCTCCTCCCCCTGGGTGGAGCACCTCCCAATGGGATGATGGAATTTTATCAGTCATGCAGTTGGACTCAATTGTCCTTAACAGGAGATATTTTCTGGAGGAAGGATGGGTTGTAGAAAAGATAAAGAATACTGCCCCACCTGGTTTAATAGACAGCCCATTAATAGAGAATATCTCCCATGGAGACAAGGAGCACTGCCCTACCTGGTTTAACAGATGGTGATAGTATACACACTTCTGGTCATAAGGTGATTTGCCTTTTCCATTTACACTGAATTTCCAGAAACACAGAGAATAAAGTGTTTTCAGTCTTGAGGCAATCTGATTTTATTAAGTGTTGCAAACGTTGACATTAAGTTAAAAGATGCCTCTCCCAGTGGGCTGACAGAACTTTGCTGAGCACACAGGCTCTGTGAGCACACCACACAGGGGAGGAGACAATGCACTTTGCACTGTGTTTTTGGTATTAATACCATTTACTCATCTTTGACACTCCAGGGGAATGTCTGAGCCCTACAGCTATATCTCTCTCATTTCTCCTTCATTTTCTAGTCCTGCCTTACATAACACCTCCTCTTTCCCTTGCCTAAGATAGATTTTGGAAATCCAGGTCTTCCCTAGCACAGTCGAACTTAAATAAAAATCTTCTAGCTAGCTTTTCACTATGGTAACATTGCCAGAGATGCACAGTGTACACAGACCAGAGAATTTATTGGTATAGACATATCAAAGGATAAACAGGCAGGCACATAAGGGGCAAATCATCATCTGAGAGCTGTTACTTATTTTCTCCCTCAGACAATCTTTGTACAAAGCCCACATCTCTGGCACAAAGAGGATTCAGGTTCATCAGGCCTGATTTCTAATTAGTGCAATTGAACTAGTGAAAAGTCTTTCATCAGGTTCGACATTCTGTGAGCCAATTAAGCTAAATTGATTTAATAAGGGAGCAAACCAGTCTTGCTGTATATACCCACAGTACTTGCTCCAATTTAGTTGAATGAATTTAAAATCAGTTTCAGAGAGTCTCTGCAAAGCTTGTGAAGGGATTTCCGTTTCTTTCAGAGAAGAGAAAGGCTGAGGAGAAACTCTCTCCACCCAAGGCCCTTCCTCTCTTATTCTGCAATGATTCACACATCCCAGCTTTGCAATGGAGATTTCCAAACGCAGCTTTTACTCTGGCTCTCAGACCCATGCTGTAGCACCATGTGTTTTACAGCATTGTCAAACATAATGATTCCTACCCTGGAGAGAAATTGGGTTCCATTTTATATTTTATTACCTAAGAAGGGAGATTTTTTACTTTCCACAGTCCACAGTTGGCAGTAACAGTCCCATAAATCCTGTCAAATGCTTTTTGTTGAAATATTGTCCAGCAAGATGTCTGTGAGGCTGGGGCCTGCACAGAGTAAACAAGTTAATGACCTCCTGATCCATGTCTGAAGAGGAAGGGCAGCAGGGATGGAGAGTGCTGCAGGCTGGTGGGTGAGCTGATACCACTGGGAGTTGGTTTCCCATGTTTCATCCAGAATAACATGTGAAAAGCTTCCTGACTCCCAAGAAAGGGGTTTTATTCAAGAAATGTCACCCTGGTGCCAGCACCCTCTGCCAGTACTTGTGTTTGCTGCAAGGGCTGGCTCTCACCAGGAACCACGGGGGGAAACTTGTGTGTGAAAAATGAGGTTCACTTTCCTGGTAGATTTTAAAAGGTTTAATAAAAGACAATAAGAGACAAACAATAAAGCAGAAGATTATAGTGCTGGGTGCTCAGCATCCAGCCAAGAGCACTCCTGCTGTTTTGGAGACACCCCTAAAATTCAACAGCCCCTTGTATATTCACAGAGCCATCATACATTTTCAAACTTTTCTATAAACTATTCTCTATTCCAGGAACTGTTTTACATGGCCACTGCTTGAGTCTGCCTTTATAGAGCATGCATATTTTTTGGCTGTGGTTTGAATTTATTTTTCTCATCAGTCTTAATTTGGGCTGTGGTCTTTAATTTCTACAGTGCTTGTAGCTCATGTATCAGCAGCAGGTGTCTTCACTGGGTGTGATCCAACCAAGCAGGCAGTTCACTCGCTGCAAAGACATTTTATCTTTATGTTATTCCTAAAGAAAACTGTATCTTAAAACCAAAGATAGTATTCACCCTGATATTTGTGAAAAACCAGTGCCATAATATGTATTTATGACATGTGGGAGCCACAGTGTGTGCCATCAGGACTCATGGAAACCTGGAAAAGGGATAATTGGAATGAAGGGAAAGGCAAGGACATACTTGTGAATGCATGTGCACGGAAGCAGATTTCACAGCTGAGGGGACAGAATGTGAGCACAGAGGAATGCATGCAGGGGAGACCCAACTCCCTGTCCATGGGGAGCGAGCTTGGCACAGCTGCTGTGCCTGTTTCTGCCAGGAGGGTGGCATTGTTGGGTTAACTGAGCTGGGTGTGGCTGCAGACAGCAGGTGAACTGGTCTGCAGATTCAGAGCACGTTCTGGTACATGTGTTTCTAAATTTAAGTGGACAGTGATGGAAGGAAAGATGATTTTTCTTGCACTGTGGAAGCACCCAGGATGTGCATTGCATACATGTTAGCAGGTGTAGGGGCATATGTAGGTTGCAGGCTCCCTGAACCAAGCCTAATTCCTAATAGACTTGTCCTTTTTGGGTGCTGACAGGGCCTCTTCAGAGAAAAAGAGATGTTCAGCTTGTTCCTTTGGGCAGTTAATGAGCCATTTCCTTCCTCTCTGTCTTTCTCCCTGTGCTCCTCCTCATGCTACAGTGGGTGATGAAGAGATAATTCCATCATCACTCGGGGTGTTTGCTCAGCCCTGTTGTAGTGCCTTGGGACAGCTGACTGCCCCTGCCAGGGCTCTGCCAGGGCTCTGCCAGCTCAGCTGCTCATGGCCACCCAATCCATGGTCCCTGTCTGCCTCTCTGGGCTCAGAGACCTTTCAATGAACCTTCAAAACCCAACAAAACCTTGCAAGGCCCCAGCTTCACTGCCCCACACTTTTCCTGCAGCAGGAATGCAATTCTACACACACAGCCTGTACCAGTTACTGTGGGTTGGCTGTGATTTCTTCTGAGTTGGAAATTCTCCTGAGGCCTCAAGAATAAAAATACTGCTTACCTTGCCTGGAAGCATAAGGAACAGGAAGAAAGATTGATTGCTAGGTAATTAAGGGAGAGTTTGATAGCCTCCTAAGCTGCATGTGGAGTGATGTGGAATTAGAGTGGCACGGACTCCCTCCCTGCATCCTGCCTCCCTGTCCTGTTGGGAGCAGCACCTTAGGATTCTGAGCACGCAGCTGCCCTGCTCCAGGCTTTATAGGCTACAAGTCATTTTAAGGGGAAATGGAAGAAATGAGCTTCCCACAGATGAGTGTGATAAGAGACTCAGGGACTGACTACAGTGGGAAGGAGCAGGAACTGGCAAGCAGCCTCCCACCCTATGCCTCACCTGATTATGAGATGTCCCTCCACATTAAGCATAGCATTTGTAGCCTCTGAACCACGGCTCATACCCAGGGCAGGAGGGCATGGGGAGAGAGGACAGAAAAAGGAGGGAAAAATTACCCACCAAGGCATTGAATCCAATGAGATTTACACCCTTTCTCAGCCATAAACATCTCTGTGAGCTCTGCAGATAAACACACTTGCTCAGCAGAAGCAAATGCTGCCTGCCAGCCTCCAGCTGCTCAGCCTCTCTGCATGTGGGCTCACCAAGAATAACCCAATTATCCGAGGGCATGCAGCTCTCTCCAGCCACTCCTCTCCCATTTGCACACAGCGGTGGTGTCTTCATTGGATATCTCATTCACAGTATGTCTGGTGTCCCAAGAAGAACAAAGATCATTTTTTCCCCTTGGTTGAGGCTGCTGCTCTGCCTGCCAGCCTTTCATTTTGCAGCACAGCCACATCAGTATGTTCCCACATGATGGAATAGATCACTGCACATCCCTCTCCCTCTGCTCCTCCTCCCAGCCCAGCTTGTGCTGGAGTGGCTTCTGTGACAACACAAAGACAGGCTGCTCATATACATGTCAAAATAAGACATTTCCACGCAAAAGATCTCCAAGATCATCACAGGAGCCCCTTAAGGAGCCCCTCCCTCAGTTCTGACTCCAGCTGTGCACAGCTCTTTAAGAAAACACTCTCCTGCAGGATATTATCCATGTTTTTCCTGCAGATCATGGGAAATACATCCACCCAAAAGATGCACTACTGTTGAGGATACCTCCTGAAATCCATGCCATAAAATTTCCCTGCCTAGCAGTTCAAAAAGCTCCTTCTGGACTTAGCTGTGGAAGTCTCTCACAATCCAAATGGCCTCCCCAGAGAAGAGATATTTACTTATTGCTTCTCTCTTTCCTGAAGTCTTCTTCCTATGAACTTCCACTATGACAAACATAGAGGCACTACAAACCCTGCAGTGCACTATTTCTCTTTCTCTTCCTACCATGCCAGTATAAATATCATTCTGAATTAAGGGTTAAGTGCCAAGTCAAAATAATACTCTCTTTGGTCTGGGGATCTGACTTCTCCAGAGATCACAAGAAATTTGTAATGGCAGGTGAGAAGGAGTGGGGATTTGATCCAGGACACCAACGGGAAATACTTTCACACTGTATTTCACACTAAATTTCATGCCTCCTCCTATGGATTTCAATGAACAGTTATTATGATGCAGCCTGCAGGGCCTCCAGAAAGACAAATATCCCATCACAGTCTCTGGAACATCTCTGTAACTCTCAAGGCTGTATAATGGAGGGCAACCTTGTTTGTTTTTCTTCTCCTCACTTCCACTCCTCTCTGCTCCACTGCTTTTCTGGGAAACCCCAGAGGAAATATTTCTAAAAAAGACAACAAATTTAATCAGGACACCAAAGCTTTAGGCAACCCACAGCCAGAAACAGTGCTAGCCTGAGATGCAAGCCAGAGAATGTCAAACTTGACAAACAATAATTGCCATCCTGAAACAAGATAGAAATGCCACAAAAAACCTTCCCGAACCTAAACTTCCTGTCTAAAAACATCAGGTTGGATCAATCAATAGGCTTATTTGCAATAATTATATATCAAGTCATTTAATGTCAGCCTTTAAAAGATGTATGTCATGGTTACAGGAGAAAGGACGTTGATGTGGTGTAACCAAACTGAATTCTAAACCTGTCTGCATTAGTCCTGATGAACTGTTAGTGGTGTGTGGTTTTCAAGAGCTGTCCAGGACACACCTCACCCCCAGGCTATGAGCTCAGTGAGGGTTTTCTGTTTGATAGCTACACCCAGCCTAAGGAGGTCATCTCTGCCAATCATGGCCCCCAATCAAGGCAGCTGTAGCAAACCAGGCCATGAAGGGCTTCCCAAAATATCCTAAAACTCATAGGATTACATCATGCTGTTGTGAAATTCCCCGCCCTGCGGGAACTACTGAACATTCCTGCCTGTATATAATCTGGGCACTCTGGGGCCTAGAACTGCACCACTGGACATCCAGAGGATGATCAAACCTTCCACGGGACCAGCAGCCCTTCAACAGGACCAGCAGACATTCAACAGGACCCTCAAACTTTCCACAGGACCACCAGCCTTCAACAGGACCACCAGACCTTCAACAGGACCACCAGACCTTCAACAGGACCCCCAAACTTTCCACAGGACCACCAGCATTTAACAGGACCAGCAGCCCTTCAACAGGACCCCCAAACTTTCCACAGGACCACCAGCCTTCCACAGGACCACCAGCATTTAACAGGACCACCAGACCTTCCATAGGACCACCAGATCTTCCACAGGACCAGCAGCCCTTACCAGGACCAGCACTTTCAGCAAGACTACAACCATCACTTCCACAGCACTGCAACCACTGCCTCATTGGACTGAGAACACCCTGACGAGCAGGGGCCACGCTGTACTCTGACTTTTTGGCTTTTTCTGTTTTTTCTGTTTGGTTGCATTTATTGTAATCTCACTAATTTATTGTAACTACAACTTGAGATCTTTTGCAAGGTATTTGTGTGGGGTTGATTTCAGCTGCTGGTTTATTTTCAAACCAGCATGATGTGTTTACTGGTTTTGGTTTTGGTAAACTGATTTCTTTTATGACAGCATAAATTCTAAATGTAAAATGAAAATGTATTTTTAATGATTTATAATGGTTTTTATTAAGAAATCCTATTTGCTTATTTTGCTGCAGATCAGGGCTCCTTTTCTGCACTTCAACACACTGCTTTGGGAAGGGATCTGGAGTGTCCAAGTTGGAGTTGCAAACCTCCATGCCAGCCCTCCTGTAATTCTCAGAGGATGTGGATCTATCCCAGATGCTTTGCAGGGAGGGCACAATCTCACTCTTCCTGCAATGAGCACCGCTGCTCACAGATGTCAGCAAAATTAATCCACAAACAGAAGTTTATGTCCAAAAAGGAGACAGAGGAGTCCCTTTTGCTTTATTCCAATAAAGGGAGAGGCCATGCGGCATCCCCTGGGAGCGCTCGGATTTTTGGAGAGCTCAGCCTCCTTTTTATCCTAATTTCACTCTCTCCTTCCCCATTGCTGAGGTGAGAGGTTCAGACTTCCCAAACACTGATACCTAAGATTCCCCTCTAATGTATAGCCCTCCCTTTTAATTTTTAATTCTTATAGAATTCACAGTTTTCCCTCCATTGTTTCTTTCATCTTCCAATACCCAGTTTCCTTTATCAGCAAACCCACAGTTTGTTTGTAAAGGCAAATGTCTTTTCCCATTCATCAATCAGTGGAATCCTTCCCATTGTTTCTTCTATCTCTCAGTGCTGGTCTTATCTACCAGCAGAGCCACAGCTTGTTTGGAAAGACAAATGCAACATTCCTCTCACAGGTTTCTGTACAGCCTGGGCTGAGCACACCAAAGGGCTCTGCAGCCTTTCCTAGCACAGCAGATACACTCTGCACAGCACTTTCTCTGCCCTGACCTTCCTGCTAATATTCCAAACTCCAATCCAAACACCTGCACCTCAATGAAATTGAATCAAGATTGCCATGAACTCATCTCCAGCCTCATTTTCCTTTTCCTCTGCTTGATTGTGAGGCCTTACCCGCATGACAGCTTCATTACAAGTGACCTTCAGCACTGGCTTTGTTGGGGAAGTGATTTAGAACCAAATTACTGATCTATTTCTTTCATCTCCTCCCTCTCACTGAAAGCAGCAATAGCAGCCCTGGAGAGGCTGCCTGAAACAGCATATTTTTAACACATTACAGAAGGGGAGAAAGAGAGCAGAGAGCCATTCCCCATCACAGGCTGATATGAAGGGGCTAAACTGTTCTTGGGGAAGTGCCAAAACAATTGTACGATTTATTCCAAGGGTACAGAAGAGCCAGGAGACAACTCTTGAGGAATTGGGGACTCTGTTGAGAACAGACTGAGGCAGCTGGAAAAAACAGGGAGCAGGTGGCTGTTTGGAAGACAGGATCCCTGTGGCACATGGGCAAAACAGAAGGGAGATGGCAATATGGGCCTGGTTGTTATGGACTGGTTTCAATCTCATTGGAAGTAGTGAGAAGAGCAGCTGTCTCTGAGTCAGGCTAAATCAAGGAACATTTAAACATGTCTTTGGTACAAACAAAGCAATGTAGGCAGTTCAAATGACAAAGACAAGGTTGATCTGAATTGAGCTATGGCACAGCTTTACTTTAGACCAGTGGCTGTGTGTCTGTGAAAGAGAGGAGGGGGAGAAGAAGATTAAGAAGAAAAAAATAATCAGAGCTACAGCAGATTATCAAGAACAAACAGAATAAGCAGGAGAAGCTTGAAAAAATGTTGAAGAGAAGGTAATGGAGAAAAGAATTGTTGGAGACCTCTGCCTCCTTCAAGGCACTAACAGCCAGGGGAACTAAAAGCAGAGAAAGTGGGGAAAGAGACTGGGGAGTCCCTGCCCTCACTGACTGAAGTGTTTTCCACCATTAGAGCCTAATGTAACAGAGTATTACATGAGCTAGGGTCATAGTTGGAGATAGAGACACCACCCTTTAGTGATCCATTTGACAAAAGCCTCTTCATTCTTCAGAACCCTTCTTAAATAGAGGATTTAAATTCCCTGGCTCATGGCAGCTGGCTGGGGGTTTGGACTGCCCAGCTCTCTGACCAGTGAGGTGTCTGCAGCTGAGCATGGAACATCATTGGGTGAAATCTCTGTTCGGGTTTGAACACATCCTATCATTGTTCACCTATTGAACCAGGCTAATCAAACTGCATTTCTTGTCTATGGCTGAATCAATTGCTTAGCTACAAGGCAGCTTGTGCTGTGACAACAGAATGCACCAGCAGCAGATCCTTGAGTGAGTGTCCAGATCAAAGACTCAAAAACCTTGATCCACCCATGAGGCACTGATTCTCTTTTTCAGCAGCAGCATCCCCAGTTAGCCAACAGCTCCTGAGCAAGACTGCTGTATGATGGATGAATCACATAAAAGAGAATCTCTGGAGTTCTTCACCCGTGTAGGCTCAGGAACAGAGGGCAAAGACAAACTGAACCATTCACAGAATGAAACTGGTAGCAGGCTGTTTCAGCACAACCATTTCAGTAGAGTGACTTACCAGATGAGAAGAGTTTAGTTTACAAACAGAAAGCATAAAAGGAAAGTCAAGATTGTAAGCAAAGCCCCAACAGAAGAGACAGTAATGAGAGGTTCACACAAGAGGAGATTGGCTGATCCATGAGGTAAAAAGCAGCACAAAGGGACGTAGCAGGAAGAGATTAACTGGTGACACTGAAGTGCTATTTCCAGCTGGCATTTATCTCTGCCTTGAAATTCCCAGTTGGAGAGAAGAGATGAACACAAACAGGAGAAATCTGCACTGGCCCCTTTATGCAAATCTACCCTTTCTGCACCTGCCAGGTGGGGAGCATTTATTTACATGCTGGCTCCCTCTGCACTGGCAGAGGGAATTAATCCAAACAGAACCCTGAGGAGATGAAAAGAATCTATCCCATGGCTGTAATTTCAGGACTTGTTACAGGCATTACAATTTTGATGTGGCAGTTGAGAGATGTGCACCCCAGGCGAATGAACTGGCAGAAGACCTGTGCATGTGCCAGTGCGTTGCTCCACATGAGAATTTCATTGCTCCCTGACAGGCAGATTCAGAGATATTAATCAGTGATGCAGTCTGTACCTGTGCCTTGCTCATAAAGCACCTCAGCAAATTCCTTTAGCATCGTGTATGAAGAGTGATTAATTTTGCACCAGACAGATCTGAGTCAAATCTCCTTTGCCACAATGACATTTTAAGATGCAAAGATGTTGAGCATGTCTGGGGGTGAATTTGTCACAATTTAAAATAGAAAGATAACACTCATATACACAAATTAACAAGTTCCTATTGCACTCTTAACAAGTGAATATAAATTACCATCACACCAGAATGACTGCCTTCTTTTTAGCATGTCAGATATTTCCTTGCAAAATTAAGTCATGTTAAGTTTTTTACATTAAAAAGTCTCTTTCTATCCATGTAAATACAATGCAGCTGTCTCTACAGCAGAAAATAGCACAAGAGCCCTTTGAACAAAAGACCAGGAAAAAAAGTAAATGTCTGAGTAGAGATGGACAAAGACACACATTTCTTGATGCACCATGCCAAAACTTTATTGCACACAGTTCAGATTTACCTGGTTATCAGAAGGCACCATGATTAATTACAACTGGTCAGCAACTTAATGTAATTCAGTTCATTACTCACTAGGTAATAGCCAGTGTATGTCTGTCAAAACTATTTTCTCTAACAATGTTTACCTAATTGTCTCCTGGGTAAAGAACAACTTCTCACAGAGAAGAGTCTTTCTCCTCACAGGTGCAATCTGTCCCCACAGGAATAGATTGATATGCAAGCTGATTCTCACTGTTGCAAATGTTTTCTCATGGGAATTTATCAGGCTAGCTATTAGTAACAAGGCCTGACACATAATTTTACAAGGCCTTTCTTTTGTAGAGTTTTACCTAGGTGTGACAAGTAAAGACTCACATATTCAGCTAAAAGGAGAATTCAGGACTGCTAGTGCCTTTGTACCATACTGAACTATGGTCACAACACAAGAAATTAAAAACAATGCCCTAAAAGCAAAAATGCCCTGAAATGTCTGGTCTGCCAGGTCAGGAATAAAATTGCACAGCCCTGCTAAGGGTGCTCCAGCTGCACATTCCAGGAGCTGCCTGGGCACTGCTTCAGTCAGCCCCAGCAGATTGCAGCACATTTTCCAGCTCATGAAGCATCCTCCAAAATATCACTGACACTAGTACTTGTATAGTCAGTAAAACCCTGCTCTTTCAAACATGTCCAGCATTTTAGGATCCTACTGACAAATGACTTTGAGGAATTAATTTCTAGAAAGTACTCAGCTCCACCTGTCTCTTTATGGTGTCAGTGTGTGGGCACCAAGGTCACTCAGTACATACAGGGACTGCTGACAGCCAGGTTTTTCTAGAGCTGCTTTAATTCTCTTGAATTTAAATCTAAGTCAAACACTTTATAACTCATGAAATTGGCTTAGAAAACAAGAAACTTTTATAAGCATGCCTGGGTCAAATGTTCCAGCTTTTCACTGCAACTGTGAGACTGGAATTGACTTGTCAGCATAACAAAATAGCTTGCGGCATGTTGTTCCTCTAGGATCTCCAGAAGATGAAATCATGCAAAGTTCACAGTAAACAGTGTAGGAATGGGCAACCTTTGAGCAGAATCACTGGTTCCTCAACTGATCTCCCACGGCAACATTGGGACAAAGCTAATTGGTGTCACACTAAAGAGCCTTGTGCAGACATTGTTCTGAACATTGTCACCTGTAAAATCAGGTTTCTTTCAGCATCTACCATCCAACCCAATTTTGCTTAGTATACAAGAACTGACAAGAGCTTGAAGTGATGTGGCTGCAGGACACACCAGGGACACATTTCTGAACCAGGCACACCTTGCCCTGCATCTCTGCCTGTCTGGTTTTGTGCAAGGAGGGGGAAAAAAGGGTTTATGAAGGGTCAGAGAGAAAAGGCAGAGAAAGAGAACTCCCATAGGCTAGAAGAGATGAGAAATTCAAGGTAGTGTTAAAGCAGTTAGTGAAGTCAAGAGCCCAGGCTGACCTGAAGTCAGGGCAGTGAGAATGTAATTGGACTTTTAAAGGTTTAGACTGAGGTTTTCTCAGCCTTTTCAACAACTTGAATGTTCATTTTCATTTTACTGGACTGTAGCCAAGAAAATCCTATGGGCTGCTCTGATACTGGAGGTCTGAATTTGGAAAAAAAGAGCTAGACTTTGCTTTATTTTTCATCTTTTTATATAGAGAGAGATGAGCAAAATGAGCCAATCATTTCCTCATCAGAGTGCCTGAAGGAAGGGTCAGGAATTGCAGGCTACAGACTTCTCCCATTCCAATTCAAGACATGAGGAAAAGCACACCCATATCAGCCACATGGGTCATTTGTCTTTCCAGAAGGAAAGAGCAGTAGTGGAAATTATTTTTTGTTTTCCAGCTCTCATGAGTTCTAGGTTAAGAATTCTTGGGGTTTCATTTCTGCCAGACCATCAATTGCCCAGCAGGTGAAGAAAGCAGTAAGTGAAAAGTAACTGATAGCAGCAGGTAGCTCAGATAACTTTCTAAATCAATAAATACCATTTATAGCATAGACAGCTCCAAATACTGAAATAGAGAAGCCCAGCTTAATATTTTACAATATTTTAATATTTCTCACTTTGCTTTGCTTGTTTTTCCTTCCCTACTTCTTTCAGCAGTGATTTTTTGAGAACTAATTTCTCCATGGACATAAAAAGTTCATGTTTCACTCACCATTTCCTTACAAACTCATTGTAAAATTTAATTACCTGTGTGGCAAAGGGGAACTGCCAGAGTTCTGTGGGCTGCTGAGTGGAACTCAGATACATGGCCTTTCTCTTGGGAGAAAGATTTTTTTTTTCCTATTATTGTGTTTAAAGTAAGGATAAATGAGTGGAAAGCAAATTTTTAAATACCCACTCCCAAAAAGAATGAACAGCACAAACTAAACCACGATGCAATCCCAGAAACTCCTGCTCTGAGTGCTGTATCTCCTACCTGAAAGCCACTGGAATATATGTAGATTCTTTTTCTCTTCCTGCTCTAAGTGATAATGATACAGAATCTTTCTCCTTCCCAGCACTTCCAGTTCCAATGTAATTCCTCTGAAAAAGATGCATATCAGATCAATTATGTGGAGAAAGTGGATAGAGAGGATTTCTTTCTGTGTAGAGAGCATTTTTCTTCTTCCTTGCTGGCTGAGAAAGGAAAATGAAAAAGCTGATCTACAATCCCTTCAAAACTTTGCACAAAATCACGATCAGTATTTCTCAGTATGCAAACAAACAAAACCATGTTTTAGCCTGAAAAGTTCTGCTTTAGTAAATATAAAAAGCTGGCTATTTCTCCAAATAACCAGATGGAGAATAATGAAAAGTCCCTATTTTTATATTGTAAACATTTTTTAGGAAGTTTTTAACTAAAAGTCATTTTCCAGTGGGTAAAAAAAAGCCCAACACGTACTTTCCAGCAAAATGCTGAAAATACTGAGAAAAGAGTCTTGGGTAAAATTTTTGGCAAGACAAGTAAACCTCATAAAAAACTTAGTCCATGGGAGATGTGTGATCCCTCTCCAGTGACTCAGCAGCCTCAGACACGCTGCCAAGCTGCTCGTTGTTCTTCCAGGGATTTTATGGAAACCTTTCCCTCTTCAAGAAA
>VRYO01000690.1:2447579-2536197 GCA_009812075.1 Sialia sialis | reverse complement strand
ACTGCCCCACCCTCAACAGATGGTGATAGAATAGATACCTTTGATCACATCCTTGTAACCCAAGACAGAGAGGGAAATACTAGAGCACTGCCTCCTTCCCTCAGAGCTACCAGGAATGGGGGTTACCAAAATTCGCTAGTTGGTAATGAGGCTGATGAGGTGCTCATAGTTACACCCAAGCACATACCTGATTATTGCAGCCTAATAAAAACTAATGAAGAGTTATTAATTTTACTTTTAGAGTCACTAATTATTATTTATTGTTAACATTAATTATAAGTTATTAAAATAGTTATTAATTATTAGTTTTTTTGTTTCTCATAGCTTTGAGCAAGATTTGACATGTCCCTTCTATGGCTAGTTTTTCCCAGGAGAGCTGCAGTAATCAGGTATGTGCTTGGGTGTTACTTGAGCACTCCTCAGCCTCATGTTCCCAGTCACCGCCTTGCAGCATTCAGACATGTAATGAACTGCAGCTTAACAATATAACTGCAACAGCTGAGCTGGAATAACCACCCTGCAGTGATCCAAGGTGAGATAAAATGGACAAACAACTCAGTGTACAGCTTTGTTTCTCCACCTCTCCACTGCCTGTCTTCCCAACCTGAGCCACACACTCTGGGAAGAAAATCTTTTAGTGTCCAATCTGGCAGGAACCTGGCCTGAGCAAGGGGAGCATCTCCAGAGAAATTCAGCACCTTAGGGAGCTCCTAGCTGGATTCTAAACACACAGAATACATTATCTCTAAGGCAGATGTGGTGAGCTCCTTCCTTTGCCTTCTTAGCAACCTTTGTAGTCACATTTGCCTTCCCTGGGTGGGATGAAGCTGTGGGCAGTCACAGGGTGCTAAATCAGCACCCTGTCAGCAATGCAATCCAGATTTGTGAGCACAGAATGAATCAATACCTTTGGCAAGCTTAGCTCCTCTTTGTCCACTGGCTATGTTCATCAGCAGCACAAGGTAACAACACAGAGCCCTTTAATAACACAGCTCATCAGGCTTCTGACAACAGGAGGTGAAGGAACTAGAGCCTCAAACATACTGCCTCATGATTTTATTTGCATATGCAGTTTCAGACTGGGTATGCTGTACTTCCCTGCCTGTGAGGAATACAGGTCTGACACAAAATTCAGAGGGAAATTTCCTGTAGAAATCCCCCTGAGGGAGCAAGCCGAAATGCTCAGAAAACTGGAAAATAGTTTACATGAAGCAGATAAAGATAACCTAGATTACACAGTTTCTTCAGCTTCCCAATGTCAGGAAAGCATACAGAGCTCACTTTTGTCAGGGAACCTTCAAAAGAAACACTTCTGAACATTCTATTCTAGATTATAACTTTTCTCTTCTTGTCCTAGGATTTTGACCTGAAGCTTCTCAGCTATTTCTAATAAAAATATTCATGGACAAACAGAACCATAATGGATAATCAGATTCCAGTTAGGGACACACTGCAGATGCATGGGAAGAGCCTCATTAGCTGCAAGCTTGGATGTGTTTTTTTCACATAGGTGAAGACCAGTCCCTGCCCAGCCACCAGAAGAGTACAAGGACACAAGGCTCAGCTCTCCTGTCAGGACTCTCGTGTCACAGAAAAAAGCTGGAGAACCAAATTCACCAATAAAACAAGAAGTAAAATCCTGATCCCTTTGATGCTCATGACCAACCCATCACTGATTTTAAGGATTTTGTGGGATGTTAGCACAGTCCCTCTGTAACCCCCTGTGTAATGCCAGAAGAAGGTAGAAGGGATGTGGAAACAAAAGCAAAGCTCCTGCTGCTACAGCTGAAAGATGACCACATTCCTTCAGCAAGCTAAGAGATCACCTAAGAGATCTTTTTGGAAGAAACCCCAGCCTGATTCAAAGACTCCTAATAAGAGACAGGCCACCACAATCTGAGGCAAATTGCTCCAGTAGCTAATTATCTCCTCCTTTACATTTTATTCCCAGCATGGCTCAGACTATATGCACTTCCAGCTATTCACTTTCCTGGCACTGGATCTCACTGTGGCCATTGTCTGCTAGATTAATGAGTTTTCTATTATCAGAAATCTTTTCCTTGTACTTACAGACTGTGATCAAGTCACCTCTTTAGCTTTCTTTGTATAAACCAGATGCAATTTCTTGGCAATGCCACATTTCAGAGAGTTGTATAAGAATAAATATACACAAGTTATGATCCTACCATGATAGAAAACAGAGTTTCTAGAATGGAGTCATTATTCAGAGCTGTTTATTGAGTTTATCTGTACTGGATTTCTGTCAGATTTAAATATGTTCTTGCATTGTTCCTGAATTGTAACTTCTAAGAAGGAATAAAGAGATTTTGGCAATTTACTTCGAGCAGAAGAGGGAGAGGGCAAGTTTCAATACTGTTTGGAAAGCTGAGAGGTGTGTATGTGTGCTCGGGACACTTTTGGGATGCTACAGATTGGGTTGGGGAATGTTCCAGGCTGGATGTGCTCATATTTGGGACTGGCAGCTGCTGCTGATGTGCTGAGGGCAGTGAGACAACCTGGATTAGCCCAGCTGCAGTCCCCAACACTGAGAGGAGCACAAGATGCTCCACAGAACCATGTGGATCCTGCTCAGATGATTGCTGCTTCCTCACAGCAGAGAAGTGTTTTGGGGAAAGGTTCAATCCATGCTTCTGCAGTGAAGGACATTTGCAGAGCCCCAGCACTGGCAGAAGGGGAGGGGAAGAATGTGTCTGGCATCACCTCAGTCCCACCCAACTTCCCCAAAACCACAGCTCAGAAACCCTGTCTAGCTCACAAGTCTCTCCCTTCTTCCTCTCCTCTTTCTACCAACACTTGCTAGTGATGGTGTAACAGGGACAGAGAATAAATCAACTGCTGTATCAGAGTGTTTTATCCCTGACTGTGTAAAGAGCAGCTATTGTGACTTCCTGATACAATTTACCATACACTGACAACATTTAATGTCCACCAGTGTTATAACCTACTTTATCTTAATACAATCTTCCCCTGCTGAACCCTCCAGAGTCTTAACATCTATTTTCATGGAGCTTTTTTGGTTTTTTTATGACTTGATGCTGTGATTACTGTTGCACCCCTGCTCTTTGTGGAAGGAGAAATTAGTAAGTTTCTTCTTAAGCACTTTGCACCAGAACTGAATGCCAATCAGCCTTCAAGCTGGAATCCTTCACCTTCTGGATTCATTTATGAACCTTTGCTCTAACTTTCCAAGACACAGCACTTTTTAGATCAATAAGTCAGCACCTTGTTCCCCTTCCCACAGGTTCTTATTGTGGGGAGGAAAGGAGGCTGACACAGGAATAAATGACTTTTCATGGTTATTCCCACAGACATGTTCCTGTATCAGGGCATTGGCCTCCACACCTTAGAGAGGAGGGTTAAAGCATTGCCATTTATGTGAATTATTCTCTTCCTTTGCCATCCTTGCTCAGTCTCCCCACCTCCTTTCAGAGCTCACTGCACCTTCCTTTCTCCCCAGGAAATCATTGTTATTAGGCTATACCACATCTCTCTGCTCAAGCTGTGAGGACACTGTGCTCTCCTGCAATGAACACATTACAGCTGAGAGTCCAAGGCCTGCCAGTTAAACTCTAACACAGATGGAACACGTTCTGTCTCTGAACACAGAAGTTTCTTTCTACCATAGAAACCACTTAGTTCAATGCCTGGTCCTTTCTTTTTCTACCTTTACTAGAAAATGAGTCTGAACCTTCTGCTGTCTCTAGCCTCTTCCATCTCCTGAATATGGTCTTCTGCTTCTACCAGTCTCCAGCCCCAGCAGTCCCCCACTCTTAGCATGTGTATGAGCAATCCATGAAAGGAGTGAAGACACACTCCTTGTGCAGGATGATGTCTATCTCCTCCACTCCTAAGGATGAATTTGGTTGGTCATTGAAGTATTTCACATGAAGATGGATGGCTGGCACAAATCCCCAGCAATGTGCTGCAAGGATTGAAAAAGAGAGTGACATTGCATCCCTGCCTTGGATTAGGCTGTTCCCACTTTGCACCTTATTGCTGCAACAAAAAAAGCTTCTCTTCTGCTAGGCAGCATTTCACACCTGATTTGGACAAGTATCATTGTGCATGTGAAGCTGAGGAGATGGAGGGGAATACACTTGGGCTTTCATTTTTCAGGTTATTTTTTCTAAACATAGACCTGAAAGGCAGGAGCTGGGTGAGGCTCCTTCCTATAACGAGGGATGTACATAAAACACATTCACATGAAATACCCAGGAGGCTTCACTGAATAGAAACCCACAGACACCAATAAACACAGCCAGACAAAGGCAGCTCCCAACTCCCTGTGGTACAAAATACTAGATTCCATGAGCTGTAAAATCCTACACAAAGAGATCAGGGCACAGTCTGGATATTCACTGCCTGTGCCTGGGCTCTTGGGGATGATCCTATAGCATTTATCTCTCCCATTCCTGTTTTTTCAGGATGATCAAACCCTCATCATCTCCCAAATAGCTGACTGTTAAGGCAGCAGGATAAGCTGGCTGCATGAGCAGCCAGGCTTGGAGCCCAGGCTGCGGAGACAGTGCCAGTATTGATCAGGAAACCTGTGAAAAATAAACAAACTCTCTGTAATTACTCAGCCTGATGGATGCCAGTAGGTTTGTTTGCTTCCTGTGGAGATGCCAATAGCGTAACGGAGCAAATATCACTGTTACGTAATAAAACAATGCAGGTGATTAAAAACATCCTGGCAGGACTATAAACAGGAACATTTTCTGTTAACTCTTTCAGTGGAGCATGAGGGAAAGGATGAAGATTCTGTTTCATTTGAGGTGAGACACATTTAATGGATACTTGAATAGGAGCTGAGCTAGTAGGTAATCACAGAGCTCAGCATTGTCCTCTTCTCTGCCATGAAAAAACCCCTTGAATGTTACAGCATTGTTAAAAGTCTCAAATTAAACCAGCACCCCGCTCCACTGTGTCTTCTGTATCAACACCTCAGAGACTTTACCTAAAAACATAAAAAAGGGTAGACAGACTTTACCTAACAACAGAGTAAACAAGGTAGAGGTGCCTTCCAGAGGACATGAGGCACCTGATCCACAGCCTTCACCTCAACAAGCCTCTGGTGCTGCTCTGTCAAGGGGCAGGAAGCAGGGAGAAATGTAACCTATTTACATGCATTAAGCACCTCAGCTGGCAGCATAACTGGCAATAACTCTTGTTGAAGCCAGAAAAATCTCAGTATAAGCTTCAGAGAGACTTGGACTTGGCTGGAAAACACAGAACTTTCTGACAACTCTTTGCTAAATATTTCAAATAACTCTGTTTTCCTTCCTCATGTGTACCTGAAAAATACCATCTTCCTATCAAGGATCATGATCAAGCAACTGTGACCTTCATGTGTATCAATATTAAAGGGCAACTGCTCTGGACAGCAGCTTATGAGGAGATTTTGGAAGAAAGGTCAAACACCTATGTCATGTGCAGCACAGATTAGACGAGGTTTAAGCTAGAAAGCTGCATTCAGTGCCTAAGGGGGCCGTGCTGCTATTCCTGTCAACAATCAACTGAGAAGCCTTGGATAACATTTCTCTGCCTTAATTTCCACTCAATCACAGAACAATGAATTTGTTGGTGCTTCAGCATCATTAAGGCTTAACAGACAGTGCTATGGACATGTGAGCTATTTCTGTGCCAGACCCTGCTGCAAAGACTGACAGGAGCATAGATCACAAAACGGGATCCTGGAGAAGCAGAGATGCACAGATTAAAGCTGTGTGACTCACTAGATCACAACAGTCCCTAGGGTTTAAGTACAGCTTGTTTGTATCTTCTGTGAGCACTGAGTCCCTGGATCTCAGAATGACAGCTGGGAAAGGAAATGTAGAATTTTTTTTATTATTTTACCCCTGGCAAATGTTTCCTCACAAGAAGACATTATTAAATCAACAGAGACATAAAGATTCCTGAATCACAGACAATGTTGCATTGTATCTGACCTCTTCTGCCTTGCTTACTGAGCAAAGAACTGATCTTGCTGATCTAAGAAACTTAACTGGTGCATGGAAATCACAGCCAGCCAAACCTAGGCAGTGAGGAGAAACTGGGAAAGCAGCCAGGTTGTCCTAGAGATATGAAGTGTACAGGAACTACACAACCTTTGAGACAGCTCAAATGACGCCAAACCATCTTTGGAGACTTTGATACTGCAAGAAAGTGTAATGATTTTTTCCAAACTGCACATTAACAGGGATAGCATGAAACCCTCCTAGTGTAAGAATTCCTTCCAATTTTTTTCCTGCAAGCTTAGGAGACAGGCTGTCCTAGTTTGGAGGACAGGTGTCTGCTAAGAAAGGCAGGAGCCTCTCTTTGAAATGGAGAATGGAAACCCCCTCCCTGCAAATTATTATAATTTTGAAATTAAGGGGCTCTCAGGCAAAGATATGGGAATTAGGAATAACAGTTCTTTATTAGGAAAATTAAAATAGAAATACAGTAATACAAAACAACAAAACCACTGGCAGAGTCAGAATCCAAGCTGACAGGCGTCAGTCAGTCAGGATGTTGGCAGCAGTGCCATTCAATGGTGGCTGCATCCTCCTGCAGTGACAGATGTGCTTCAGTTGGAGCAGTGCTCCTGGACAAGCTGCAGTTTTCCTCCCAAGATGCAGTGGTGATGTGGAGATGTCCAGTTTCCCTCTGGAGTCCAGTGGAGAAAAGGGCACCTTAGTGTCCCAAAACCTCTGGTTTTATCTTGGTAAGAAATGTTGGGCTCTTCCCCCTGGCTGGAGCATCTCCCCATGGGATGCAGTAATTTTATCAGTCCCACAATGGGACTCACTGGCCATTAACAGGAGATATCTCCTGGAGGAAGGATGGGTTGTGGAAAAGATAAAGAACACTGCCCCACCTGGTTTCAATGGATGGCCCATTAACAGAAAATCTCCCACAGAGCTCAAGATCACTGACCCACCTGGTCTCAACAGATGATGATAGACTAGATACCTTTGATCACATCCTGTATTGTAACCCAAGACACAGGCAGACCTGCTTTGGGCAGCCCCAGGTAGCGTGGAAGCCAGAAAACAAATCTCTGCAGGTCCTGTCCAGCCTCCAATGAACATATACCATTCATATTCTATACCATCAAGAGCTGTCTCTCATCTACCACTGCAAAAAACCCCAGCAGACTCCTTTACTTCCACACAACAGATAATAAATATTTCTTGCTGCTTATAAAAGCTTCATTACAGAAAATTTTAAGCACAATCAAGAAAAAATAAGGTATGATTTTCCTAAAAGCTTTTTTCATGGCAAGCAGGCTTATCAGTGGAAAGGAAAATTCCCAAGGCAGCTTGTATTCTAAAACATGTGGGAAATAACATCTCTGAATGACTTTAGCTTAGCACAAAAGGGTTTGTAACAACAATACTGACAAGATCTGAAGCTGAAACTCCAAATTTTGAAGTAGAATTATTGCACATTATTCTTTCTAAGTAAATTAAGCCCATTAATCATCATAATTAGTACCGCTCTGTGTCAGTGATACGGTAACAGAGCTAGTGATTATATTCTGCTAAAGAAACTAAAAATGGTACTACAGTTCCATTCTACTACATGCTGCTGGCTGTCACTCCTGGCTGTGGAGAAGGATGTTAATGCCTAAGGCTTCAGAAGGATGCCAACTCCAAACAGATATGAGGGAAGTAAGAGATACCATCTCTCCCATGTTTTTAAAGCCCCTGGAATGGTGAGAGAGAGCAGAAAAGAGCAAATTCATCCTTTGTACGATTCTGCTTGAGTCATTTCAAGCATGACAAAAATGCTTTTGGTGCACAAGGTTCCATCTTGATTTATATCTAGCAAAGATAATATTATTCAAATGTGAAGTCAACTCTGATCACACATCCCCAGCAATGGGCTCTGTTTTGAGCCGAGTCTATCAGGATGCTGATCTTTGGCACAATTGTCCTGCTGCTGCTCACATCAACATTTCATCTCTGTTTATATTAGAAGTGCATTAATAATGTGATTACCAAGCATGAAAGATCTGTCCATAAGTAAGTGAGTGGGAGATTTTGCTAAACGTTTATCATGATGCAAGTGCCTTATACCAAACCCTAACATGTAATACTGAGACACTAGACACATTATTTGTGCAATACCTAAATCTGGTTGTAATCCATTTTTATTTGTTTGAATGTATTTTTTGCATACTCAGAATGGCAGAGGACAGTCCACGTGCTCGATGCCACCATAGAAAATGAGGCCCATGATGATCCCTGCCACAAAGTTCATTAGTCATCCAAATCACAACAAATAACTTTCAGTAAGTTTCTCTTTCTACTTTTGCAAAATGTCTCTGGGGAGAGGGAGTTTTTTCCTGCCTAACAGATTTGTTACTTGTAATCAATTACTAAAATATTTCACTAATTTCATTTTCATTCCTCCTCACTAGTCACACTAGGTTGCTTCATTACAATTGTCATTTGGAATTATTTTTGCTCCGTGGCTTGACAAATTATGAGTTCTCTGATTGATTCTGATGGTGAGACTGACAGAAATTGAATATAATGGATTTTTTTACTCCTTCCTAATATGATTGGATAGCGTGAATGGTACAGAAAGTGGACATAAGGAATGTTCTTCACAATGTTATCAGTGAGACAACTTATCTGGAGTGCAAGAAAGGCCAAAATAAATTGATGCAAACAGATGCAAAAATATTTGTCTATTTATTCTGTCACAGGCATGTACTTGAAGAGAAAATATGCCCACACACACCTGTGCTTGATAAGATGCCATTGTCCTGTAGCAGGTGTCCTTACCAGTAATAGTCCCACAACATGCTCTTAGGATAGTGTCTTGGTTTGGAGGACAGGTGTCTGCTAAGAAAGGCAGGAGCCTCTCTTTGAAATGGAGAATGGAAACCCTCTCCCTCCAAATTATTATAATTTTGAAATTAAGGGGCACTTAGGAAAAGATATGGGAATTAGGAATAACAGCTCTTTACTAAGAAAATTAAAATAGAAACACAGTACTAAAAAGAACAAACCCCAAACCCTGACAAAGTCAGAATACAACTTGACACCCTGTCAGTGCCATTCAGTGGTGGCTGCATCCTCCTGCAGTGACAGATGTGCTTCAGTTGGAGCAGTGCTCCTGGACAAGGTGCAGTTTTCCTCCCAAGATCCAGTGGTGATGTGGAGAAATCCAGTTTCCCTCTGAAAATCCAGTCACAAAATCTCAGTTTTTATCTTGGTAGGAAGGGCTTGGCTCTTCCCCCTGGCTGGAGCATCTCCCAATGGGATGCAGTAATTTTATCAGTCCCACAGTGGGACTCAATGGCCATGAGCAGAAGAGAACTCCCTGCAGGAAGGATGGGTTGTGAAAAGATAAAGAACACTGCCCCAGCTGGTTTATAAAATAAGGCCATTAACAGGAGATATCCCCTTTGGAAATAAAGAACACTGCCCCACCTGGTTTCAATGGATGGCCCATTAGCAGAGTATCTCCCATGGAGATCAGGATCACTGCCCCACCCTCAACAGATGGTGATAGAATAGATACCTTTGGTCACATCCTGTATTGCAGCCCAAGACAGACAGGTGCCCAACTTCCCAAAATAAGGGATACAGCAGGTCCTCAGAGCAGTCTCATTGAATTGCAACCCCAAAGTAACAACTCTCAACTCTGCGCTTCCTCATCCCTTCCTCATCTTTAGTACCCTCCATGCTTCACTCCTTTCACTTCACATTCCATCTTTTCCTCATACATTCCCCACTATCTCACAGCAGCTCCTTCTAAACCAGACACTTCAGTCAATAACAGCATCTGCCTCTTCCAAGTCAGGTATTTCTTGTGTTGTGAGCTCCATCTGGTGATGTAAGTGAAGCCTCATCTCCAAGCCCATCTTCACAGTGCATGCAAGGTATTTAGTGCTAGGCACAAGGGATCTGGGATTGAACAACACTGGCATAAAAAGCCTCTCTGCCTATTGCAATTTCTTTAAAGAGAACAGTAACTACCAGAGCTGCTGTGTGGCCCAGCAGCTCCAGAGAGGACTGCCCCCATATCCATCCCTGGTCCTGGAAACTGCAATGAGACAGAGCTCCCACCCCAGATGTGTCTTCCTGATCCATCTGTCAGGAGTTAATCCTTTGGGAACAGTCACACACAGAATGGGTGTCCTGGTGTCGTAGATTTGGTTGAACCACACTGAGAGAGCAGACTCACAGAAACTCATTTCTCATCCACCTGTAGCAGCAGAGCGCTTGGGATTCCTCTACTGCCAGCACAAATATTTCCATCAAAACTTGTTAAAATTGGGCATCAGAGGCCAATATAATGATGTCAGAGTAGAATAAAGCAATTTTTTCCCTTTGCATATCTGTCTCCCTTCATAACTGCATGTAAGACTGCTATGAAAAGCACAGCACCAAGAAGAGAGGACAATTCCAGTGTGACCAGGATTTGGTGGAAGGGAAATCACAGTACTCTGAGACAAAGTGTTCAACAGATTCTCAGACTGCAGGAAAATAATATAAACTCAAACCAGATGGTTTCTTAATTTCAAGAGATAATAATTTACCAAGATACTAGCAAGCAAAAGAAATATATCTCTCTGTATATCTGTCTACAGTGCTTAGTATTTCATCCCTCATTTTTGTAAAATTCATGAGAAATTTATGAGTTATTCAGCTACTCTGAGTTCCTGGAATATTGCTAATAAACCTTCCCCTTATTCCTATTCTTACTTCTGATCAACCCTCAGCCAGCTCAGACTTTTAAAACGTAGATTCTTTTTTGTTTAAGAATTTTAATATCTCCTTCAGGAAGATGAACGTCAAGTTTTTCTACTCCATCATATTCATAATTTTCCACTTTCCCATCATAAGTCAGAAGCCAGGCAGATGACACATTAATCCTTTGGTAAGACAGGAGTCAAGTTGGATGAAGGGAACCTCTGAAACCAGATAATTAATCTCTACAAGTTCTCCAGTCCTTAAAGAGCTAAGCAAAGGTAGCTTTTTCTGAAAATAAATTCGGGATTATCATCACCTGTCATGGTTTTGTTTCAACCAGATGGAAACACCAATTTAGTGTGGTGGTTTTGGTTCATCAGTTTGAAATTTCCCAGCCAATGTACCAATGTATGTTGTGGGTTTAGCATTGGCCAAATTGCCAGTGCACCCACTAGAATTATGGACTCATTTCCTGCTGTGAGATAGCATTAGAAGGAAGGCAAAACAGGCTCAAACTATGGAGGGTACAAAGAAAACTTTATTATTAGAAACTGTAAGAAAAAATAAGAATTGTAGGAGCAACGGTGGGCAGGACGGTCGGGACAGATGGAGAGATCTCTAAAGCCAGGTCTGGAACTTGTGGTTTATTGCAAAGGGTGTTGGTGAAAAGGCCCTGCCTGGAGCTGCAGCACAGCTCAGAGGAGGGCAGAGAGAGAGTGAGGAGCAAGGGGTGAGAGAAAGAGCTCAGAGAGTAAGAGGAAAAGCTAAAAGAAAAAGTACAGAGAGCGATGTTCCCGTTACAATACAATAAACCTTCTTCTGTGTTGAATGTTCTAATTTTCACTAACCAATTTTATACAAGATACAAATCCTATAGCATTTACATACAGCCTATAAGAATCATTACATTACCATACTGTGTTACACTTTAAACCCTAAAAACTCCTCTTTGGACCCTTCTGCCAAGCCAGCAGGGTCTTCTCTGACCCTTGGACTGTCTGCAAGCAGAGGGAATTGTTCAGTCAAGAGGGGATTACTTTCAGCAGCCATTCTATTGTTTTCTAGTTATTTAGTAACTAAGGTTTGGTATCTCAAAGATGCCTTTCATTTCAATCTCAGTTATAGTTTCCATATTCTCAAAATCTTTTGCCAGGCATATTTATAAGGTTTTCCTGTTTCATCCTCCCTAACAAAGAATCAGAATTCAACTTTCAAAACACTTCTGAGTTGGATGAATGGAACCTCTGAAACCAGATAATGAATCTCTATAAGCTCTCCAGCCCTTAAAGAACTAAGCAAAGGTAGTTTTTCCTGAAAGTAAATTGAGGACTATCACCACAAATTACTTACTGATACACTGTCAGCATTCAGTTCAGCCAAATGAGGATGAATTGAAGACTCATTCAAGTATAATTCTTGTGCAGCAAAAAGAATGGTGAGATTTGACTACTGACTATTCTTTAACACAAGATTTTTCTTCTGGACCTATTTCCATGCTCTCCTTTCCTCCTCTCACCACCCATTCTGAATTCCCAAGCAATTAATACTATTAATTTCAAGGAAGTCTTTAAATTACCATGGATCAGCCACAAACTCCAAGCTCCAAGACCACAGGTTTCCATCCTGCAGACACTCAGAGCTGAGATGTAATGTTTAGTCTAAGTTCTACTCACTTCCCAAAGGAGAGCATGGGAAAGGTGGAGCTGCCTGCAATACTTCACAGGACAGGGTCGGGCTCATGATCAGTCCACACTTTTTACGATCTTTTCAAAAGGAAAAAACTCAACAAATCAAAGGAAATCTTGTAATGGCTTCCCAAAAAAAGTAAAAAAAAAGTTAACTCTACAAATATACTCTATTACCTATGACCTAGATTTTCCAGTTCAAGCCTCCAGCTTTCCGTGTCATATCTTCAATGCTCCTTCCAGGCCATGGTCTGAAGAGAGTCAGCGCTGTCCAGGGTCCTGGAACAGAGCTGCTGAATCTTAGAGATACAGAGACTGCTCTTTGTCAGAATATAGAGACATATGTAGCATCTCCAAGAAGCTTCAGTTTGGGTAGATATCCAGAGCACACACAGGATGAGCCCCTTAGATATTAATGCTTTTACTTTTTTATCTTTTTCTTCACAGTTTTATCACGTATTGCAGCATTTCCAGATAGTAGAATTCCCCTACAACCAAGAGCAGAACAAAATTAAGGAATTCCTGACTCAGCATCATGTCAGCAAGTCTTTCCCAGAACCAGGTGTTAGGATATCAGCCAGGAAAACATCTAAACTATCAACTTAATTACTGACAGAAGCTTTCATCCCAACAGTGTCCAGCAAGCTGAGAACCATGATCCCTATTGTACAGGTCTGGAACTGAGACTAAAAGGGAAATATGGGATCCACTATTATACACAAAACCTGTTACTGAGCAAAGAATTTAGCATGACCTGAATGCTGTAGAGTAATGTCTTAGGCACTAGCTGCTTCTATAATTTATCTCTTACATCTCAGTATGGAGCAAGTCTTTCCCTCAATATCACTCTGCTCTTCTTCCCAGGACATGCAGTGGGCTTAGACCTGCGTTGAGTTTTGGTGTCAGAGGCTTTCAGTGCTGAGAATCCTGTCCCACAACACATCAGTGTAGTTTTCACTGACAGTAGCTGTAACATTCAGAGCATCAGCCAAGCAGAACATGCAACAAAACTGATTGATCTCACAGCCTCATAATTCCTGTCTTCACCTCAGCCAGGTGATCCAGTCTGGGGCCATCCAAACCCATAGCTAAGCACTGTGAGGCAGCATATCTGTAATATTAGAGCATGTAGGCACAGCACAATCTGCTCACTGATCTCTGTCTGATGTTTGTATGGCACAGACGGAGCAGGGGCTCATGAAAACAGGGGGACTCCAAGTACAACACAGCCTGGACATTAAGAATCCCACTTTCCACAGACTTGTAAGAAATAATGAGAACTAAGTATGGTGAGATTTCACTTTCCTTTTCCTCAGAGAATTCTGTAATTACAGTTGGCAGACACAGTGGTCACCTCATTTGGCTTGGTCTGGGTTGAATTCAATTACTGTCAGGAGGGGACACAACATGCTTTCCTTAAAACCAAAGCACCTTGGCCAGATGTTCAAAGCAACTCTGGACAGCTATTTCCTTTGTGAGGAGTTCCAAGAAATAGGAACAGTAGAGCAGCAAACACCTTTGGGCTTTGAGATTTCTCAGTGTATTTTGGCAAAGAATAATCCCTAATTGCTCTCCTTACCTCTAGGCCTCACCTAGAGAAACAATGCCCTAGAAAGAAACTTCAGCTCCCTTCCCACAGGGTATACGTGAATAAACCTGGCTCAATTTATATAACTTTTTTTTAACTGGTATGTTTTCCAACAGGGCCTCTAGGCTACAGAGGCAGCCTATATATATATATATATTTATAAGCAGTCCAGGCAGCCAAAGAACCTGCAGAGTTCAGCTCTGGAGGCATTTGAGGTCTGGCCTCTTCCTCTGACTCTAAACCTTGTAGCTGTCTGCCTGTCAGAAAGGGAAACTTTTAAACGTTCTCTTCCAAAACTTTCCATTACAACTAAAACCTTGACATGTTGAGATGGAAACAAAAGAACCTGCACCAAATCTTTAGAGAGAAAATACTAAATAAATTTCATGTCACTCTTTATACAGCATCTCCTTTTATTCCATCTTTGACAGCACTGGGAGCTTCTGGGATTTTTTTAAGCACTCAGCATGATTCAATGTAGATTGGAGAATGGGAGGGTACATGAAGTACACCAGCAAGGACAGGGAGGTTGACAAGCAAAGCAAGAGACAAGCAGGTGCTCTGAGTACACAAGGTTTATGGATGACTTAGCCAGCAGTACACCATCAATTACTCTGCTGCTGTCTCAGCTGGATGAACTCCTGGCAGACAGGAGGCAGCTGTGGGGATGGATCTGCTTTTCTGTCAGTCATGATCAACACCAACATTCCCCATCGTCCAAGTAGGTACATGTGTGCTCAGCTCTGCAAAGGAGTTCCTGAAAGCATCACAAACTGCTCAGAGTTGCTGGAGCAAACCATTGCCATCTGCTGCTTCCCTCCCCGGCTGGTTTGGCAGGTCAGTGCAGGGAAGCTGGCACCACTGCTTCACCCTCTGTGCCACAGCACTGTTGCTGGTCTGGCACAAACTTCATGCTCAGTGGGCATAACTGCCAGCCATTCCTGAGCTCAGACTAAAATCTTTCAAGTGTTTTCAACAGCTTTATAGAAACCACTGCACTGTGAGCAGCCCCCTGATGCCTACAGAGTGCTGGAAGACCCCTGGAGGGAAGGATTCCCATAGGACACAGTGTTTATCAGCACAGCACCACACAACATGAATCACCACACACCAATGCCACAGCCCCTATAATGTGCTCCTAAATGCACAGTGCAAGCAGCAAAAGATCTCTTTGTTTTCTCTTCAGCTCACTTAGCTGGTCTGTCTGCTCGGTGGCTTTTTGTGAAAGGAGTTTTTGTGCTTGTGGATTTCTGTTCCTGCCTCTAGATCTACATTAATCCCATAATTGTGATGCCAAGCATGAGGATCATTTCATCACAATCTGTATAATGCAAATATCATTAAGTTAGAGGGACTTTCTCATTAATTCTCCATCCCAGTGACAAGCCAGAAATTAACACAATTGATTTTCCCTGCTCATTATCAATCATCCAAAAACTTCGTCACATCTCATCTGTCCCACCTGGGTCCCAGCATATATTTGCAAACTTCAACATATATTACACTAATAAAAACCAACAGTCATAGCAACATCTGGACTCAAACCCCAGACAAAAACAAACTGTGTATGTTCCTAACTCCTTTGGTGGTAAACTTCCCATTATGTACCAGTATCCTACAGAGAACCTGCGCTGGCCAGATTAGGAATAACTGATTGTACGCTGCCTGTTGTGCTAATATTTTCTGTCTTGAAAACAAAAAAACCCCACACCTCTGTGTTGTTTAAAAAACTTAAAGGAGAACAATTCATAGGGTGCTTGCTTCCTGGAAGAAGCAAATTCAGGCATCTGTAATGCAGTTAGTCCCACAAGCTCTCTGTGTCACCTTGGAGAGCCTGTGAATAAGTGTAATCTTTTAAAATCATCAGTTCTCTTCAGCTCATCTACATCCAGAAAGTACTCAAAACAGGCTCAGAGATGGAATTACCACTAGATAATAATAACCTTTATGAAAGCTGTTTAAGGGTAATTCCAACCTTTTTTATTAGGTGACTTTTGAAATTTTCAGTACTGATTTGGAATACTAAGCAATAAGAGGTTAGAAGGGCATTTCAAGCTGGAACTGTTTCTCCAGATAATTGGATTCCTAATCCCTGAAAAGTCATGATCTCAGTTTACTGTGCTGGGATAGAAGGTGCCCAATTAGTCCTTTATTACATGATCCAGCACAGGCTTCTGCATTGACTGCAAGGTAACAACTTGTAAATCACCCCAGGGGAAAAAAATAAAGATTTTGCTGGTACAGGGAAGTCAGGATCTGATAGACCAGCTCTTGTGTTCCCACTGGAACAAGAGTAGGATACACCTTTCTCCCAGATACTGTAAAACAACAGCTCCCAACATCCACAAACACAAAGGATAAGAAAGAATATTTTCTAAAGGAATGGAGCTGGCTCCTGTGTGTGAGCTCCTCATATGGAGGAGCCTGCTCCTGTCTAAGCAGGGCTGGATACAAACTTCTGCAGGCCAGACCTGGCAGCCCACCTTGGCTGGGTGGTGGTAAGGGAATACACCAAACACTGGCTTGATACAAGGGGCAAATTCAGGCAATTTACATCTCACACAGATGTTTGCAAATACATCTGCACAAATCATCGTGCTGTGGGAATTAAGCAGCTTCTCAGACTTTGACCTGATGGAAAGAGTCTAATAAACCATCCTCCCAGTCTCATTAGCTATTGTCACAAGGGTTGACGCAATGACTTCAGTATGAATTACTTTCTGTATGATGTGAGGCCACTGTATGCCACAGTTAAGTCGTATTTTAACCTGTAGGGGATAGCTGCACTGCTGTATAAACCTTAGATGCAGTCAATATAAATAAGAGTTTGGGAAAAACATGCTAGAGGTTCATGTGCTTTTTTGTGGGTGTTGGGAGGGGTGTGTGTTCTAGAGCTCAATAAAGCCTTAAAAGTATACGTGGTGCTGTGCCATACCATTCTTCATCTGGTCTTTCTTCTCTCTTAAATTAGTTCTTAAGTAGTATGCCAGTCTATTTGGGGCACAGAGTTTGTTTTTTGGGTTGATGGCACAGCAATAAGCATGCATCACCTTTATTCTTTGTACTGTATCAGTGACAGGGCACACAAACCAAACCACTCCCTGAAAGAACTTTCCATTCTGGCAATTCCAAAGACTCTAGGCTTTGTTAAAATTGCTGGGCTATTCTGCATTTCCCAGTTTACAAACTGGTCATGGATTTAGCACTAGAAGGAAGAGCAGGTGCCAGGATCTCCCACATCAATTAGCAGCTAAAATCACTGCCAGACTAGCAGACCTGCCGAGTGCTCAAGCCTAGGACAGGACACCTGAAAGGGGCAAACCAGGAGGCAGACTGGAGGAGGCAGACCCTAATCTCTTGTTTCTCTGCACTTTCAAGCTCCTAGAGCAGCATTTCAAATCCAGTGTTTTAGTGAGGTTCACTGCTTTCCTTGCTTCCTGACAAACTACCTGCAACACATCTGGTTTTCTTCAAATTCCCATTTCTGCCAGTACCTGTCCAGTCATAATCTGCAGAAATCAACAGAAATTCATCTGCAGCTACTAATCTTTCAAGTTCCCTTACACCAGAGGAAACCAGAGAGATACAACCAAACACTTAAAAACCCTTTGGAAGCACAGCTCACGGGTTCCTGTAGAGAAAAGGTGCTGCAGCAGCAAAGGAAGAGCAATGCTGCCATCTGCAGACACTCAGAATTGAAGCCTCCTTATCTGGAAAGATCAGTCCATGTACTGGTGTCATGCTATCCTGCATTTTATCCTTTATAACTATCTCCAAATGAATTTGTGGAGCACACTGTGCCACTGGCCAAGGCAGGAAAATTTCAAACCATGCTTTAGGCTCATTTCTGACTCACATGGGGGAGGCTTTATGCTGTCACAGTTCTATGGAGCAGTGACCATAGCTCTGGAAAACTGGCAGAATATACTGGTGAGGATGAAAAAGTTCATCTTTATTAAAGGTATTAAAGTTCAGCTGAAATCTCCTTACAAATACTGAACAGTACATGGCACAGAAAACTACATCAGAGAAAATTCTGCATATTGATTAATATACCAGAACTATTCCAAGTCTGCCATTAATAGGAAATGATCACTGCTACAAAATTGTTCGCCTTGTGATAGCGAAGGACAAGGACTACATGATTCATAAAAGCACTTTTACATAAAAAATGTATGAATTTTCAGGCAGATGAAGACCTTTTTTTCATGACCATGTTTTAATCCATGTGCAAAAATACAACTTGAGTAATATAAAAGAATCAAAGATAGCATAATTAACTGAGTAACATTCAGACAGTTTATTGGGTAAGAAAAAAGGCCAGGAGGTGCTTTAGGACACATTCACAGATGGGCTACAGATCTATCTACCTACCAGTGCACACTCATCACACTGCAATACAGCTCATCCAGAGTGACCTGAGAAAAGTTTCTAAAGTTTATATTTCTAAAGTTTATATTCAGGGAAAGTAGATGAGACAGGGAAAAGTGGGGTAGGGGAGGAGACCCAGCATCTTCATCACGAAGCAAACCAATAAATGAACCTCTCTTACTACTCATCGATTATATGTGAAGATTATTTTGGCCAAATTACATTGGTTAAGTTCATCCTTTATATTAATTCATATCTAAAATGTTTTCTAGTCCTAACAAGCTTTTTGGAAAGCACACAGAGATAAAGCACTTTTTACTTTCAAAGCTGTCTATGACAATGATGCCAGCCCAGCATCCCTGTAAGGTAGGCAAAAATCAGCTGTTTTCTGAGACACAGAGAAGTTAAATGACTTCCTCAAAACCATGGTAAAGAATGTTTTAGTTATTACTAATATCCTTAAGAACCTGGAATGACACTGTTTTTCAAAGAGAGGGAATTGGAGGCAACCAGCTTCTGCTAGTAAGGAATTACCAAATTTTCACCTCAGTTTTACTATTAAAATACTTTGAATCCCCCCCACCTCAGAAAGTGTTCCACACACATATTTTTGTAATAATGAGCTGTTTCATCTTAGTAACAAAAAGCACTGATCCTTTCCAGCCCTAAGCAGACATCCTACCCAGGAAAGGGTATTCAAGACACAGAAAGTTACATTCTCCATGGCACCAATGATCTTCCCATTATTACAATTACAGTTATCATTGATACAAGCCAAGTTATTTTAAGGAATTTAGCTGGAGCACTTTAGTTTTTGTAAAAGAAGTACAGAAAAGATAACCATTCTTTGAAACTGAAAGCTATTCAGAACCAAGCTGTCCTAAAATGAAGCATAGAGCTGCTACAAAGGGCAGGATTAACCTAAAGCTGCATATCCCCAATTGCAAGGTTAACAGATTTGTCAGCTCAGCCCTTACTTATCCCTACAAAAGCTTCTGGTTTGCAGAAATGTGAAATGGGTATTGGAGCCAGGCTCTTCTTCATTCTGTAGGTCCACAAAGAAGCCACAGTACAAACTCTGTTGGGTATATCTGCATCGAAAAGTTCCCAAAGCCTTCTGGATATTACCCTCCATCCATCTGAGCTGAACTTTTGCATTTTCTCCTTGTGTTTTTAATCCTAGCATGCATTTTGCTGCAGAAAGCATCTCTTCTTGTCCTGTGCCTAGAGAGATCAGAGAGATCATTTGCCCATTTTAATAAATACAAGATAAAACAGTGACTCATTAAACAAGCCTGCAAAGACTCCTTCCCATTAAGTTCAGCTCAGATAAAACTGCTGGGTAACACTGGATAACATGAAGTCATAAAGCCAGATTAAATAGCTGTACCATGTAATCTGGTACCACCAACTCAGCTTTACTGCTGTCAATACAACCCACTAATGGGGCTCTTCCAGATTTACACCACGAGGGCATAATTACCTGTGACAGATGCAGGGTAACACCATGGGAGTTTATTGCTAGTTTATTGCTCATGTGTAAAAGCCCTTCATACAGTGGTTCACACACACACTTGTTCAAAAGCAAGGCTGTGACCTGGCACCAGCAGCTCCAGCTCAACACCTGTGGCAATTCCTCTGAGCTTTCCACAGCTCTTGCAAACAAGCTTTTCACAAAAACCTGTGTACAGGTACTGAGTAACACAGAAGAGAATTCAGTTGCCACTGAGTAATATGTTATGGATCAAACCCATCTTTGCACTGCAAGGCACATATTTTCCCCATTGTGTTTGGCATGGTTTTCACAGAACTGCTGAAACAATCAGCTCTCCAAAGGGCCACATCAACAGCATGTGGCAAGATCTGCAGGAGAAAACAACACTAAGGTATAGAGGGGGTAAAAGAGGTGGGGAACTTCCCTTCAGAGATCATTTAACTGTGATTCAGTGACACAAACTTTGGATTCCATTAGAAAAAATCTTGTTAACAAAATTGGTTTCTTCCTGTTTCCAATCCTAATTTTTAGGCACAGACAATGCAATAATTCAGATTTGTTTTTTCTAATACTGTATCTTTCTTCTTTGCTGAATAATAAGACATTTCACTGCAATACTGTGAATAATACTCTAAATAAAAAGAAAAAAAATTAAAAATGCTTTTTAAAATCAAGGATTTTATTTCCACCTATGTATACATTAATTCATAGCTATTCAGAGAAATCTGGCACTCTGTCAGCTGCCCCTTAACTCAAAAACTGTCATTTCAGAGAGTAAATTTTAAGCAAATACAAAAATGGAAACCATTTGTTTTTGTACCCATTGAGGGCCTTCCAGTTGCATGGTTTGCATTTACAGCTTCAGCTTTTGTAGCAGAATACAGATTTACTGGTTTTGGCCTAAAGTTTGGGCACTGGGCTATTTGTGCTCCATTTTAGCACCACAACCCACAGAGATTTACAAATTTGAAGCTTCTGGACTATATGGGACAAGCAGAAGCAATAGCTCAATAGCTCATGAATCAGTATCTAGTGCATTTCAGGGGGCTTGGAAATAAAAGCTCAAAACTTGGCTAGGAAAAGCAAAACAAAAAATAAGACATACAACAGATGAAAACAAAATATAAGGGAGTGAATTAATGGCACCTATGTTGTGATGCTAAAAATTTGGCAGTGTTTTCTGATTCCCATATGGGAGCCACTGGACTCCTCCACAACTATAAGAAAAGAAGTGATAAGAGAAATCATTGTGCTTGTGAAGTGAACAGAGAGTGGTTTGAGGCTCTTTCATTGACCTGACAGTGAAAAAATTAGATGGCAGAAGGATGAGGTTCTTTAAGCATTTCCTTGACCTTATGTCACCTTGTTCCTCAAAGCAAAGCCACACCGTTCTCCCTTTCTGAAGAACTGACAAACCACTTCTTTGAAGTTTTGAAGTCTGTTGTATAAACTATTCAAGAGCAGAACTATAATATTCACTATCAACAGTGCAAGGTGATCTTTCCATTCTTCTCAAAGTCCTTAACGGGTCATTTACTCATAACATCCACTGTTAATTAACATGAACAGTGAATTATGAGGCCTGACCCCACAGCTCTTTTCACAGCTTGGGCAGAGCACCAGCTGGTGCCAATGTAATGCCAAAAACATAGAAAAGCCCCAGGAGCAGATTGAGCTTGGCTGTCCGCTGAGGAATTTTGTTGAAGCTCTGACACCGGAACTGTCTCTCCAGTGAAAATGCCATGGGGATGGTGAGCAGAGGCAATGCCATGCTGATGGTGTAACGTGTGGCCAGCACACAGAAGATCAGGTAGGGCAGGAAGAGCAGCACGGTGTAGAGGATGTAGGAGAGGGTGGGGCCGATGAGGATGGCCAAGGTGACAATGCCCGCCTGCCGGTCCGACTCCATGTCCCGCGTGTTGTTGCTGTGCAGGATGGCCTCGGTGCTGAGGGCCAGAGGGATGGCGTAGAGCAGGGGAGACACAGACAGGTAACCAACCTGCACTGCATGGGCAAACATCACAGCCAGGGGCCCAAAGGTGATCAGGATCACCACGTCGCCAAGCGCAACGTACTTAAATCCAATTCCTGTGGCAAGACACAAGAATTAAATTAAGCATTATTAAATAATTAAAATGACAGAAGAGAGTGGATGACACAACAGTTCAGCCCTTTCCTCTATGAATATTGCAGCTACGGAAAACAAACATGCTATCTCATTTTTCTTTTTTAAGATAAGGATTTCTCCAGGCAAACAATGTCACAAAATCTAAGGGTCAGGTGTCAAGACCATCTAGAAGTACCTGCCTCTGCAGACACCTATAGAAACAAGGTACTTTTCAGTGTGACCATGCAAACTAGAACCTGGTCCTGAAGAAATACAGGAAGTGCTCAGAACAAAATGCAAAACTGACAGGACGCTTTCAGAGAAACCCATGTAACTGAAAGTTGACAGTTTGAAACTGAGTTGTTTTTTCTTCTCTTAGTAATGATGTTTGTATCTATCCAACACAGGAAGACACTAAAATATCCTTGTCTTATTAAGAAAAATCACAAACTGTACAGCACTCACAGTGAAGCTCCATCCAAAGAGTAACAACAAAACATTCCAGAACAAAGTAACATTCCCATCAAAGGAAAGAATATATGCCATTAGCTGCATTACTAAAGGATATGAGATAAACATCACTAAAAGATTCAGCAATAGTTGTGATAAGCATCTAAAGCCATATATGTAAACAATTATGCCTCAACACCACTGTCCCACTGAAGATCTTAGTATGACCTCCCACAACATTCAATTGCAAAGAATACAATTTTACCTACCAGTACTTCAGGAAATGCCACAAATATTTTATGCCAGTGCACTAAATAGATCGTGTGGGTCTTCTAGAAACCTTCTGACAACTCAGCTGCTTCTATCACTTCTACATTTAATATACATATTTCTATGATTCACAACAAACTGGATGCAGCGCTTACCTCCGGTATAAAGGAAGGAGCTGGAAAGTCCTCCAAAGTAAATCAGGGCCAGGTGCTCCAGCTTGAGCGTGGAGACAGCGTACAGCCCAGCAGCACAGATACATCCCACAGTGTAGAGAAAAACTCCGAACCGAACTACATCCTGCGGCTGCAAAATCTGGTCCACCAATGTCCTGTCATCACTCTTCTTGTGATCGATGCCTTTGGAAAAGTCATAGTAGGTATTCACCAAGTTTCCGGCGCCGTGCACAGCCAGGACGGTCACGGCGCTTCCCAGCAGCAGCCCCGGGTCGAGCGTTCCTTCAGCCCGGTAGGCCAGCGCGCTGCCCAGCGCCACAGGGGTCAGCGAGGCGCTGAAGCTCCAGGGCCGCAGCGCCAGCACATAGGCCGCACACTTCTGTCTCCAGCTGCCGGGGGCGGCCCCGTCAACGCCCGCCAGCGCCGAGCCGCTGCCGTTCCTCTCGCTCCCGCGGGGGCTCTCGGCGCTGATACTGATTTTCTGCACCAGGTCTGCCGGCCCCATGCTCGCCCCGCCGTCTCGCAGCAGCAGCAGTACCTAGAAGGGGAAGGGCCGCGCGTTAGCGGAGCCCCGGGGACGCGAGGGGCGCCGCCGCCATGGCGGCGCGCGGGGGACGCGAGAGCGCCGCCATTACCCGCCCTACCCCCGCCAGCCTGCCCTGCCTCGCCACCCCCGCGGCCTTGCGCGAGGGGTTCCGCACCCGCCGGCAGCTCCCGGTGCGCAAATTAAAAGGAAAATTAAGCGGCCCACGGCGTCACGCGCGGCGGCGAGGGAGTCACCCCGCGGCACGCGCCAGCAGCACGATTCACGCCATAGCCGCCACGGAGCGCCCGAAGCCCGGCACGCACACAGCGACCTGTGCTGCTGTCAGGGGCAGCCGGACACATTTCAGCGGAGCACACCGGGCACGGCAGCGCCCCGCGCCCTTTGCGCATGCCTAAAGCGCACCCAGGGCTTACACTCGCAGCGCGGCTTGCGCTGGGAAGCATCTTAAAGCTCATCTCGTTTCACCCCCTGGCGTGGGTAGGGACTCCTTCCACTGTCCCAAGCCCCATCCAACCTGGCCTCAGACACTTCCAGGAATGGGGCAGCCACAGCTTCTGTGGACAACCAGGATCTCCACAAACATTTCCCTAACATCTAAATTTCCTCTCTTTTAGTCTGAACCCATTCCTCCTTGTTCCATGTGAAGAGTCCCTCCTTGTAGGTCCCTCCAGATACTGGGAGGCTACTCCGAGATCTGCACACCACGTTGTCTTCTCCCAGAGGAGATGCTTTAGTCCCCATTCCGTCGCTCCACCATGTAACAACACCACACAACCCTCGTCACTTGCTGAGGGTGTCTCAATCCCACTGTCCATGTCACCAACAAAGTTAGTGAATACTGTCAGCGCCAGTACCACCCGCGAGGGACATCATTCGTCCCTGCTCTCCACATGGACAATGAGCCGCTGACTGCAACTCTTTACGTGCGGCTATCCAGCTAGTTCTGCATCCACCGAGCGGTCCACTCATCAAAGCAATATCTCCCCAGTTTAGAGATCAGGATGTCACGCGGAACGGTGCCGAACGCTTCACACAAGCCCACGCAGATGATGCCGGTTGCTCTGCCCTATCCATCCATGCTGTAGCCCGGCCATAGCCGGCGCCTCACGGAAGGGCGGAAGCCGGCATCGGGGGGGTGGGCCCGCTGAGCAAATCCAGCCATTCTATTGGTTAAATGTACTGCCACTTAATCATTACTGCCTTGATGATTGGTCAGAATGTGACTGTCCTTGCGGTTCCTTGGGAAGGGGCGGAGCTTTGAGCGATTCTTGCCCCTTCCTCTTTTTCTATTGGGCAGCCGTGATGTCTATCACGGCCATCCTGGGAGCCTATTGGCTAGCAGAGACTCGCCGGCGCTGCAGGCGCGGCGGCGGGGCGGACACGGGGCCCGGGGCCCGGAGTCCGGGGGCCGGCGGCGGCGGGTGAGTGAGAGCAGCGGTGCCTCCCATCAGCATTGGCTCCCCTTCCCCTCACCTCCCGCTTCCTGCCCGGGCCGACCTGCCCGAGCCCCCGGCCGCGCGGCGCTGCCGCCTGCGGCCCCGCCGGCCGTGCTCGCCTTTCCCCGCCTCACCCCTCCCTCACTCTCGGCCTATGGAGCTCCCCCCGGACTCGGGCCTGCCGGGTCCTGTCCGCCGGGTTCTGTGGCCGTGAGGGAGTCCCGGGAACTGACACTGGGCTGGGTTGATGGGCAACAGCAACCCCCGGCTGGTCTTTGATCCGGGAAGCTTCTCCGGGCTCCTGCCAGCAGCCACTTCACCTACGGTCCCGCTGGATGTCTGTGACCGCGTCTGTGACTGCCTGGGGAGAAACAGTTGAGCCATTTACATTTACCAAACGCGTGCTCGGTTTGGTCTTATGTAATCTGCATATCGGGGGAGCGTCAAGCGTCAGAAATGTTTTTGACATAGAGAAAGGCTCCGGAGAAAGTTTGTTTGTGTGTTTTGCTAGGAAACCCCCCGTTGCAATGGTTGATGTTGCTATAACTGGACTTCCCATCTCTCAATATCTACTGGAGGATGTAATACTTGCCGGTGCTGAGTCTTCCTTGTGTTGGTGTAACACAGATTTCTGTGGAGAAACTTGCATGAGAGTGTTCAGGGACAAGTCAGATACAATAGTGATACAAATCCTGGGAATGGTTGTGCTTACTTATTATAAGTAACTGCAAACCCTAGATTGACCCTGCTGGTTTTCAATTGTTGCATTACCCTTGATTTAGGATTAGATCACCATAGGGCACGGGTCTAGATATGTAGTGATACAATTTTATCATGGGGTGTAATGCCTAAGGAATATAGTCATTGTAATTTTATAGTCTACCAACACAGCATCTTTATGGGTATTTTGGGAACAGTCAGGAGCCTTAAAAAAGAAGCTCAGAGATTTCAATTAAAGCAGTTAAAATGTGTCTCTCTGAAGAATTTACAGGACTTGATGCCCCTGAGCCCCAGTGTACTGCCACCATGTCGGGCACGGTGTCCATTCTCCAACAATTTGCCAATGGCTTGAAGAGTCGCAGTGAAGAGACAAGGGCGAAAGCTGCCAAGGACTTGCAGCATTATGTCACCATGGAGCTGCGTGAGGTGAGTGCTACAAATGGGATTCTTTATCCTTGTGGATCAATGAGTGTAGGGTATGGGCTGGGTGCCTTTGCAATGGAGATTTTTGGAGGTGTGGCACAGGAGGGAGCTTATCTTTGCCCTGGCATGTAGGAGAGATGAGCAAGTTGGTGACAGAAACGAGTAGTCAAGTACCAGAATAAGTAAACTTGCTGTATGTATGGTTGATTTAATTTATTTCTGTTTGACTGGCATAAGCATCATTGTCTTTATGGAGCTTTTGGAGCAGGAGGGAAGGAGAGAATGCTGAAAGCTGATTTGAACTTTTTGCTTTTTCAGATGAGTCAGGAAGAATCTACCAGGTTTTACGATCAGCTGAACCATCACATATTTGAGCTGGTCTCTAGCTCTGATGCAAATGAAAGGAAGGGTGGCATTCTGGCTATAGGTGAGTGAAAGTGCATAATGCCTCTGCTGAGTTTTCTTTTCATGCAACTGTATTTAGGGACAGATTTTCAAAAGGAATGAGCTTTTATACTCAGGGCCTGATGTCTGACAGCTCAGTACACTGGGTGTGTTCTAGTTGCTGGACTCTGAAAATCTGTGAAGTGTCAGCATGGGAGTTACTGTGAGTGGCTGGAAACCTGGTACTTAATGGGCCCTGAGCTCTTCTGAGAGTTGAGCATCAAATGTGAATGCTGAGCACATGAAAATTCTGTTCTGGAGCTCAGCTGAGAGCACTTTGTGCTGCCCCTTTAATGTATCAGGATAGGCTAACTCTCTCAACTCTTCCATCTGGGGAGATTGATTCTTGTTATTTAAATTTACATGTCTCCATAACAGCAGCTTCCATACCCAAGAGGGGCTCACATAGCTTCTGCTTTGGTTCTGATCAGCCTCTCCATTAGTGGCTCTGGCTCTGTGTTCTCTGTGAGATTGCAGAGCTGCCTGAATCCCACTCTTGGGGAAGTCAGCTTGTGTAAATACTTTGCCTTCCAGGCACGTGGCTTGTATTGTAGCAGTTACTTCTTAAATGGCCAAAAACATATTAATGGTTTAGGCTCATAGACACAATCTTCCAGCCCCAGTGTGTTTGAAGGCAGTGTAAATCCCTTAGAGAAATCTTTATTGATAACATCATACCTTAAGCTGACGTTATCACTTTCAAATTGTTTTGTGAATTTAGTGATGTTGAAGGGTGCCAACTTGACAACCCTGGACACTGATGGCCTCTTTATCTATAGAGCAGGTACAGCCCAGGCACTGTCAAGTAAAGCTTCTGCCATGGTGGTGCCTGATTAAATCCCTTTGCTCTGGCCAGGAGAAACCGTCTCTAGGACTGAGGAGAAGAGCATTTCCTTGGTCTTTGATTTTTTCTTGTGAGATGGACTATCTATAGTAGTTGCATGCAGATGAATATCTTTCTATTATGAATGGGTTTGTGATCCCAGGGTAAATTTTTTTCTCTTTCAAAACTAAAAATGGGAAAAAATCTATGAGGCTACTGGATGTGTTTTTCCACTCAAAAATCTCAGGCTCAGAAGAACGGTGGCCCTTTCCTGTTGCCTGATTATTTTTTTTTTTCTCCTATGGATTTGCAGTTTAGGAAGACTTAATGGGAATCTTTAAGGAATGTGTAGGGAATGCTAGCTCTCATCCAGGGATTACCCACTGTCTGCCTCACTGACTCTTGGGGAGACCTGCAGCATTGCTCCCTTTCTCTGCAGCAAGCCTTATCGGTGTTGAAGGAGGTAATGCCACCCGTATCGGCAGGTTTGCCAACTACCTGAGGAACCTGTTGCCATCCAATGACCCTGTTGTAATGGAGATGGCTTCCAAGGCTATTGGGCGGCTTGCAATGGCTGGTGACACCTTCACAGCTGAGTATGTGGAGTTTGAGGTGAAGCGAGCTCTGGAGTGGCTGGGAGCTGACAGGAATGAAGGCCGTAGACATGCAGCTGTAAGTGATGCTTTTTTTGTCGTCATGGGATAGTTGGGATTAGTAAGCAGTGGTAGGAAATATGCACAGAATAATAGGCTTTGGTCAGGATGGGCATGATTGCCAGAATCTGTAATGCTCTCATGGCAGACAGAATGCTGCTTCATTGCATCTTCATTAGCCCAGTGACTAATGAAGACCAAGACACTGTTATGCTCTGTTATGGGAACTGTCAGAGTGTGGGGATAGGAACAGCTCACAGACAATGACAGTCTAAACAAATGGTACTACACTGCAAAAGTTATGAGGTTTGTCTCTGTGTGCTCATCTTCCAGATTGCTACTGTTTCCCTCCCCACCTCCAGGTTCTTGTCTTGCGTGAGCTGGCAATCAGCGTGCCTACCTTCTTCTTCCAACAAGTGCAGCCGTTCTTTGACAATATATTTGTGGCTGTGTGGGATCCCAAACAGGCCATCCGAGAGGGAGCCGTCTCTGCCTTAAGAGCCTGCCTTATCCTCACCACACAGCGGGAGCCAAAAGAGATGCAGAAGCCCCAGTGGTACAGAGTAAGAAATTAACTTTGTTTTGAAGCGGCTCCTCATAATGCAATGCACGTGTTGAAGTGCCAGTTTTCAGAAGAGCTGGCTAAGCTAAGAACCTGTGTCACCTTTGTGTGTGATAAACTGCCTCTCCTTGAAAGGGTTGAAAATATAATGGTTTCCAAAGTGAGTAGTTACTTTAGCCTATTACTGTAAAAGTAAGGAAGATTTAACTCCTTCAGGATTTCATTATTCTATCTGTGCCTCATCTTTAGCTGCTGAACTTGACCTACTTCTATAGCCATGCAATTATCTAGTGTCATCTCTTACTAGTAGAGGGTTTTATTAGTGTAGATAAAACATAAGTGGGAAAGGTAAGAGTTCTTTTGTCTGAATCTTTGCTTTTCTGCCATTGTCACATGAGTCCAAACTTTGTGATGTCAAATGAGAGTGACAGTCAAATGTTATGAAATTGAATTTCTTGTAATCAAGTAAGTGCTGCAGAGAGTGATGAAGCTGATATCATGCTGTTTGATTAGTGCTGTTGAAAATGCTCTGCAGCAGAGTCCAAACATCTGGGTGAATCAGAATTTTATTGTGTTACACTTCTTTTTTTACTCAGTTGAGGTTTGTGGCTACTCTTGGAAAATTCAGAACATCAGTAAGTCTTGACTGGCAGTACTACTTCATTTCCACAGGCTTTGTTCCTGCATTATCACTGAGATTTTTTAATTTTCCCCCAAGCATACATATGAAGAGGCTGAGAAGGGCTTTGATGAGACTTTGGCCAAAGAGAAAGGAATGAATCGTGATGACCGAATCCATGGTGCCTTACTGATCCTCAATGAGCTTGTGAGAATCAGCAGTATGGAGGGAGAGGTGAGCAGAGGAACAGGGTGGGGGTTATGGGGATTGACTGAGAGTGTGTAACAAATCTGCAGTCTGTGGAAATATCCCATAGTGTTGCAGTGGGGTTGTTGGGTGGAAAGCTCATCTGAACATGGAGTCGAGCATTAATCTGTGTCAGAGAAATAAAAGGGACAAGTTTGGGCTGAGGAGGTAATAAGTTCTGATGGAAAGGCTATTAACTGGATTAAATACAATGAAAAACATGCTTTCTATAGAATGAGGATTCTTGCATGTTAGATACCCAGATGTTTTTGCTGGATTTTCTTCAGTTGATGTTTTACAGCTGTTTGGATATTGATTATACAGAATGCTGTTCAGATTTGTGTAGCACTCTACTGGGAGCATCTTACTCAGTTACTTTTTATTTTTTTTTTAATGCTTCTCTACCTTGTCCAGCGCCTTAGAGAGGAGATGGAAGAGATCACTCAGCAGCAGCTTGTGCATGACAAGTACTGCAAAGACCTGATGGGCTTCAGTACCAAGCCTCGCCACATCACTCCCTTCACAAGCTTTCAGTCTCTTCAGCCCTCTCAGTCAAATGCTTTGGCTGGACTCCTGGGTTACAGTGCTCACCAAGGAATTATGGGTTTTGCAACCTCACCTGTCCCAGCAAAATCTACTTTGGTAGAAAGTCGATGCTGCAGGGATCTAATGGAAGAGAAATTTGATCAAGTATGTGTTTGTTCTTCAGCTTGTCTCCCAACATTCTCAACATCTGTTCTTGCAGAGGAATTGTCCTCTGTGTTTTTACTTGGCAGGCAATACTGCCCAGTATTGAACTGAGCCTTTAAGACTCAATATTTACATGTATCATGTCTTTGTCATTTTCTGCCTCGGGGCAAGTGATTCATTTCCTTTGGAAGCAGTCTTGATTGTCCTTTTCTTTGATGGACTCTGAAGCCAAATGTCTGTAGAATCCCTAAAAGCACACAGGGAATAAACATTTGTGCATTGCTGCCAATTGCCATCTTTTAAAGCCTAATCTATTTCCTTCCAGGTCTGCCAGTGGGTTCTCAAGTGCAGAACCAGCAAAAATTCTTTGATCCAGATGACGGTTCTCAATCTGCTGCCACGGCTGGCAGCTTTCCGTCCTTCGGCATTCACAGGTGACAAGACAGATGGTTGGATGTTGGAAATGTTGCTGCATTTGGTGTGAAAGTTATCCAGCTCTCTTTGGTCCAGATGAACTCGTGCAAGCAGTGCAGCACACCAAATGTGGTGCTTGTCTGATGAGCACATTCCTCTGTGGGAGGACAGTCTTTTTTTCTGAATAAATGTGACTTGTTAGCTGATGCCAAAATGCTGCTCTGATGAAGAAAATAGATTGAAACCTATTGTCAGAATTTGGTGATCATTACCATAAGACATAAAAACCTCCTTTTCTCCTCCCTATGTCAGACTTAGAGGAGAATTCTCTCTTGCTCTAACTCAGTATATACCAAATATTATTGGAGTTCTGTTCCTTTTTCTCTGTTGCATGTGCTAGGAAATACCTGCCAGCTTTAAAGCAGTTTAGTTGATTTATCAAACAAGTTTAGGAGAGCATCAGAATTGGAAACAAGTCAGTCATCAAGCTGCTCTTAGTGGGTTGGAACAAGTTTTGTGTTAATTATTCCAAATTTCCAATCAATCACTATGAAAGCAAGGTGCTTGGATCTTATATGTGTGTAAAACCTGTTATAGTGGGGGTGTTTTATAACTCTTTTAATTCTGGTGATTTTTCTTTTTAAAAACAAAGCCTTCTGTAAGTTGAAATTTTTAACATGTTTGCCACTGGTCATGTCAGCATATTTAATACGAGTATGTCTGTTCTCTAGTTTTACACTTGTAAAGGATTAGTTGAAAATGTTAGCAGCTGTATACACCTAAATGAATTCTAATATCTGTACTGTTTTCTCTTGTGGGCAGCTGATCAGTATCTTCCAGACACCATGAATCATGTTCTCAGTTGTGTGAAGAAGGAGAAGGAGCGAACAGCAGCCTTCCAGGCCTTGGGTTTGCTTTCTGTGGCCGTGAGGTCTGAGTTTCAAGCTTACCTTCCAAAAGTTCTTGAAATCATAAAAGCAGCTCTTCCCCCAAAGGACTTTGCCCACAAGTAAGTATGTGAAAAGTTAGAGGAGGAAATGGAAACACTTGCTCTTTATATGATTTTTGTAATGTGGGATCAGAAAAAAATCAGAAGTGTTTCTGTAAGACTGGTAACACAGAAATGGGATGAGGAAGGAGGTTTGAAAAATAGCAGCTCCTTGTAATTATGTGGTCCCTTTGCAGGAGGCAGAAGTCTGTGCAGGTTGATGCCACAGTCTTCACCTGCATTAGTATGCTGGCACGAGCCATGGGACCCAGTATCCAGCAGGACATCAAAGAACTTTTGGAACCTATGCTGGCTGTGGGCCTGAGGTAAGATAAATCTATTTTGCTGTTAGCTGCAGGATGCATTGTCAGCCATACAGAGTGAGATCTTTCAAGTTTTCAGATTGAGAAGGAAGATTATTGCTTTTACGTTGACATAAGTGATCTTTCAGAAGATCACTATAGATGTTTCAGAAGAATGGTATGTTTTAACTCTTAGTGTGTCTGTTGAGTTATTTAAGAGCATTCATATCTCAGTAAAGAAATCTTATTGTACAGCAACCAGTGCAAAACCAGTCTCCTTTATTTTCCACTATTCAAACACATTTGGCAGCAACCTGCAAAATTTTTGAAAACATCTGACAGCCAGCAGATTTGTGCCATATCAGGCTGGCAGAAAAGTAGAGTTGACGTGCTAAATATTTGCTCCTGGCTTCTTTCCACCTTTGGAGCTGACAGTTCTTACTGAAGGAATTAATTAAGTTGTTAGTATGAAAAGATACAGAGCAAAGTTTCAGGTAGCACAAGGGTGTTTGAATTATATTGTCACCTGGAAGTGAATAGTTGCTTTTTTGTTTAAAAAGCATACATGTAAGAATTCATTTAGATTTGTTAACAGTATTATAGCAGCAGTGGCTGATGTAGTGATGTGTGCAGCAGTCCTGGGACTTTGCTCACCCAGTTTATACAGGAAGGTCATCTTGTGCCTCAGCTCACACACGGACCCTGTGCTCTGCTTGCAGTGTTGCTCTCATGTGTGAATGCCCACAATTACTTTCTGATTGACAAAGGTATAAATTAACAAAAAGGTGAAATGTGCACATTATTGTTTCTTTCCTAATGACTTTTGCTTGCTTCTTGCCCTCAGCCCTGCTCTAACAGCTGTGCTGTACGACTTGAGCCGTCAGATCCCACAGCTGAAGAAGGATATCCAGGATGGGCTGCTGAAAATGCTCTCTCTTGTTCTGATGCACAAGCCTCTGCGACATCCAGGCATGCCAAAGGGCCTTGCCCACCAGCTGGCCTCTCCCAGCCTCACTAACATCCCAGAGGCCAGTGATGTGGGGAGCATCACCCTTGCCCTTCGTACACTTGGTAGCTTTGAGTTTGAAGGTAAGATAAATAATGAAGCAGAGGCATACAGGATATAAAACAACACCTGCAGCATTGGAGTAGAGTGCAAGCAGCAGGAAAATTCTGGGAGCATGTTCTTCTAACTCCTGGTTAAAGTGGTAATTGAGGTGCAAACCTGTGTTTAACCACCCTCTTCTTCTTTTCAGGCCACTCCCTGACTCAGTTTGTTCGGCACTGCGCGGATCACTTCCTGAACAGCGAGCACAAGGAGATCCGGATGGAGGCAGCCCGCACGTGCTCTCGCTTGCTCACACCCTCCATCCACTTGATCAGTGGCCATGCCCATGTGGTCAGTCAGACAGCAGTGCAGGTCGTGGCTGATGTCCTCAGCAAACTGCTTGTAGTTGGAATAACTGACCCAGGTTAGTGTGGGATTCAGAGAAAAGGGTTCTTGTCGTAATGATGTTGAGATAGACACACCGGTCTTTTATTAAAAACTTTTCATGCCTTCTTTCAGGCAACTCTGACTCCTTTCCTCACAGGCAGCTCCACACAGCACTGACTCCTCTCCTCTCTGCAAGTTTCCTTCTTCCTTTTGCATGACTGACTAACCCCAGGCTGTCCTTTACCTGGCCACCTAACCCTGTGTGTCCCTCACACAACATCTTCTTACCTTGTCTGTCCCTTATCTCCACACAGCCAGCAGACTCTGGTTTCAAGCTCCAACTCCAACTTGGCTCTTGGCTAGCTAGCCTGCTCTTTTATAACACCCATTCTCATTGAGCTGGCAAGGCTGTCTCCACTTCTTGGCAATCAGTAGAGCTGTAATTCATTGAGGAAAATTGCCTTCTGTGCTATCCTTACACACTGTTCTCCTACAGGTTCTCCTATCACATGTTAATTTTATCATGTGAGCAGGTGATGAGATTAAGAATAGAACTAGAATTTTTAATAGAATTTGAACATATTTGCCACTAAACTTAAGCTGTCACTCTTGGTAAATTAGAAAAAAAAAGTCTCCCAGTTTCTTTTTCCACATCTTGATTTTTGAGGTATTGATAGAACACTAGTGAAGAATGCTCCAATGCTTCAATCCAAAAATGCTCTGTGCCCTTGGTAATCCTTTGAACTAAGTAGAGCCCTGAGACCCCCTTTGCTGCTGTTCTGGGTCACAGCCTTAAATTTTGTAGTTTGGGAAGGAATTGGTCCTTCTTGTTGAAACTTTGTACTTGATTTTTTTTTTATTCTTTCAGTTGAGCTCGACTCAGGCTGCACGTAGCATCCAAAAGTGACACTTGTAGGTGCAAGAGGTTGGCACTGTACTGACTTGGTTATTAGGGCATGTTGAGTGGCACAGAGATTTCTGGGCTGACCTGTCCTGTTTTTTGTGTGTGTAACACTGATACAGTGTCTTGCTCTGGGGAAGTTCTTATGAAGAATTTTTGAGGCTGTTTTGTGAACAAAGGCAAAAAAGGAGCAGGGGTTTTGTGCATTTAAAGAGAAATAAATGTGTTCTTGCAGACCCTGATATCCGATTCTGTGTGTTGGCCTCTCTGGATGAGCGGTTTGATGCTCACCTTGCCCAGGCTGAAAACTTGCAAGCTCTTTTTGTGGCCCTGAATGATCAAGTGTTTGAAATCCGAGAGCTGGCCATCTGCACTGTGGGGCGCCTGAGCAGCATGAACCCTGCCTTTGTCATGCCTTTCCTTCGGAAGATGTTAATCCAGGTAAGGAGGAGGGATGCCTGCAAGGGAAACAGTAATGATATTGACACTAAGGTGGTGTTAAAGACCTGAGCTATCTAGCTGTAAATGCCTGGATAGGGGGGAATCTCTTTTGGAGAGTGGATTTCAGCAGATCTTTCTGGTGATAGATGTTTGGACTGAAGCTCTGTGGATGTATTAGAAGGGAAGGAAGGATAGCAGTTCTTACTTCACCTCTAGTCACCATGCCTTAGTGCTTTCCATCTTTGTTAAGGAAGAATGTTCTGTGGTGCTTTTAGGTGAATGCATGGCACCTCTTTGTAAACACATATTTCAGAGCCATCCATTCTATGCTAATTAATATTAGCTTAATTTAGGATAAATGATAACGGTGAAATGTAGAACAGCCTTTACATGTGCTGAGTTGTGACAGAAGGAAATGCAAAGTATTTTTAGCTACATTTATTTTCCTGGTTTGCTTGCTTCCATTGTCTCTTGTGCAGATTCTAACAGAGCTGGAACACAGTGGTGTTGGCAGAATTAAAGAGCAAAGTGCCAGGATGTTGGGTCACCTGGTTTCCAATGCTCCACGCCTCATCCGTCCCTACATGGAGCCTATCCTCAAGGTAGAGTCTCTGCGTTTCCTGGTGACTTTGGAATGAGCTGACACAGCAAGTGTTACATGACCCTCAGGAGCTGCAGTTCTTTTGCTTCATCACAGCAGGAAAAAACAAAATTGGTGTAGATGTTACCCACAGGAGCACATGTAGGTGACAATTTAACCCAATTTAATTCCAGATTTGCATAATGTTTGTGACACCCAAGTTTCTTTTGTTGTTGAAATTCTTACTGTGATTTTGAGGTCAATTTAAGGTGTAAACAAAAGGAAAGATAATTTTGAGCACTCTTTAAACATACTCTAATTTGTCCTACTGTCTCCCCCCAGGCACTGATTGTGAAACTGAAAGATCCTGATCCAGATCCCAATCCAGGTGTGATTAACAACGTCCTGGCTACCATAGGGGAGCTTGCACAGGTAGGGATATGCTGCAGATGCCTCTTTGCCATGCTTGTTAAGGTTTTGGGAATGCTAGATGAAGAATGAATTTTTGTCTTTCAATAGGTCAGTGGGCTGGAGATGAGGAAGTGGGTGGATGAGCTCTTCATTATCATTATGGACATGCTACAGGACTCCTCCCTGCTGGCTAAAAGACAAGTAAGTGTTTAGAACTGTACTAAATTTGACAGGTACTGTGACCAGAACTGTCACAAAATATCCACACATCCCATCATAGCTGCTAAAATGAACCTATAGATCACTGAAGTCTCTCTAGTGGAGTTGCACTCATGTACACAGGTGAGGGACTCCAGTGCCTGTTGTCACATAGTTCAGAGGTGTTAGAGGAAAAACAAGAAGAAAAAAAAAAGCCGTTTCTATTGGAAGGCTTAGACTTTCTGAATTGAATGTTTATTCGAATTGTACCTCTGAGTGAAAGCCTAAGATATTGTTGATTATTACTTTCTTATCTATTGCTTTTAGAAAAATGTTCTTTATACAGGCTTTCCAACCATGGACTGTGGTTTGTAGTGTGATCCTAAAATACACAAAGAAACTTTACAGAAGTTGAATGACTGATGTATCAGAAGGCATAATAAATTCCCTGGTCAAAACTAATCTTCTTTGGGCTTTATCTTTGTAGGTGGCTCTTTGGACATTGGGGCAGCTTGTGGCTAGCACTGGTTATGTGGTAGAACCATACAGGAAGTACCCAACTTTGCTGGAGGTGCTTCTGAACTTCCTGAAAACGGAGCAAAACCAGGGCACCCGCAGAGAGGTATGAACAGAAAACTACCACACAACCACTTAGAAAAGCTTTTTGGGAGGAGAGTGCTGCCAAATAAGTGTGCCTGCATAGATTTGAGGCAGGGAGGGAGAGATCATTGTGGTTGTGGCTGAGCAAAATACAATAAACAGAATTAAGAGAATGTGTTAAGTCTGAAATGGCTTCCAGAAGCTGGATGGAAAGCACTGCTTTTTCCAAACAGTCACTTCAGCTCCAGATCGTTCCTCTTCAATCTTCAGTTTTCAAATATGGGGGTTTGAGTGTTGTCTTTGGCCTTAGTGATGAAGTTTTGGTGGATTTTCTTTGTGTCTTTCCAGGCTATTCGTGTGTTAGGGCTGCTGGGTGCTTTGGACCCTTACAAACACAAGGTGAACATCGGCATGATCGATCAGTCACGAGATGCTTCAGCTGTTAGCCTCTCAGAGTCCAAGTCCAGCCAGGATTCTTGTAAGCATCTCCATTTCTTTCAGATTGATAGCTCTGTGATCTACAAACAGATCATGACTGTTTTGTTACCAGTTTGTCTCCTCTTAAAGAATCATTAGTGTACATGTTTCTACTTCACTTAGATGTTCCTTAAGCCATATTTAATACCTAGCTCCTGACACTGCCTTCTCTCTCCTAGCTGACTACAGCACCAGTGAGATGTTGGTGAACATGGGCAACCTCCCTCTGGATGAGTTCTACCCAGCTGTCTCTATGGTGGCACTGATGAGAATTTTCCGAGACCAATCCTTGTCCCAACACCACACGATGGTAGTTCAGGCCATCACCTTCATTTTCAAATCCCTTGGACTGAAGTGTGTGCAGTTCCTGCCCCAGGTTATGCCAACATTCCTTAATGTAATTCGGGTGTGTGATGGTGCCATCCGAGAGGTGAGTTGCTAGGGACCACTCCTTCCTCCTGTTCCACTCTATGAAACTAAGAATCCATTTCTTTGGAGAGACTGTGACTGGCTTTAGGCATTGCTGTGCTGTGTGTTGATGCCAAGCATGCTGCAGAAGTGTGGTTCAGCTTTGCTTTTTCCCTTCTGTGAGCATTTATTGGAATGTCCAGTGCAAACAGTTTTCCTGCTTTTTATTGAAACAGCTGCTTCTGAGCATAATCCTTGGAAGACAAACATTTGATTCTGTGTTTTCATTGAACTGTTCTTGTTCATGAAAACACTCATGCAGCTTCCAGATCTTTCAGTGATCTCTGTGTTAATGCTCTGTGGCAGACAGTATTATTGAATAATAGGGGTAGATTCTTCAAATTTCTGGTGCAGTCATGTACTTTGGCTCATCTCTGAGGAGGAAAACTCATTTTGATACAGACTGCTAACATTCAGAGCAGCATGGGTGGTGAATTCCACAGTGCTTTCTCTTCCTTCCCACTTAAGTTACAGTTATAGAAGGAAAGGATAATTGTGTGAAGATGATGATGAGCTTAAGGTTCACCTAACCAGAGATGGCTGCTGTTTTGCCAAGGCTTTTCTTCAGGCAGCCAAACACTCTGGGTTTGAAGGGCAGTTTGTACTCGTTACTGCTGCACTGTTTTATAGGTGGGATGGGTGCTCCCTTAGCAGAATCCCAACTCTGCTACAGAGCTGCTGTTTTCTTCCAGCCTGAACTACCACTCAGATTGTAAGGAAAACATCTCACATCTGGGTTGGCTGAGGCTCTAGACCTGACAGGTCTAACTTGCTTGAAAGCTATGCAGTTGTGCACACTCTGTTTAAAAATTTTCAGGTAAAAGAAGATGGTGAAAGTGTACTGGGGAGAAGAGCTGAGGTGGGTATGCGTGACATAAAGCCTAAAAGAGGAAGGTCCTTGTCCTGTATGTAAGCATCCTCTCACTACACCAAAAAAAAAAAGGCACAGTACAGTAGCTCAGAGTTCATTTTTGATAAATGTATGTGTACTGTTCTCACTAAAGAAGCTGAGATTTACTTCTTATTTAGTTCTCATGAAAGTGTTATCTCTTATGAGCTCCATGTTGTATTTTGTCACTGTAGTCTTCAAAAACAGCATGAAGAAATTAAACTTAATAGATGACAACTTACATTTTCCTGTTTCTTATAGAGAAAATAGCATCAAAGCAATTTAGCCCACATGATTTCATACCAATTTAAAGAATAAATTAATTGTGACAATTGGACGTTTAAGACTGTATTGCAAAAGTACCATAGTGTATCCAAACAAAATTGTGTAAGTCACATTTCTTGGTGGTGAAGAATGGATGGTGCAATCAGCCATCTTTTAAAAAAATGTGGTGTTCTGGCAAGGACCTAACTGCATTCCCCAGTAACTTTTCACCAATATATCTTGGTGGGGATGGGAAAAAGTACAGAAGTATCTTCAAATGTGCATCAGTTTGGTTTCCAGGCAGGGGGAAAAGACTAGGGGCTAAATTTTTGGAAGTATCCTTTAAACCTGAATTGCAATGCTCAGTAATTGAGGTGTCTCTGTGTGCAAATCTTTTCTGACACTGTAGATTTGCTGGTGCTTTATAAACTCCTGCTTGTGTGCTTGAGTGTTTGAGGCTTTGAGCTCACAGTTCTTTTTTTGATGCAAGCTGGGGGGAAAACCAATCAATCAACCCAAAATCACTTTTCTTCCCCACTTAAAAAACAACAACAATAAAAATTAACTAATAACCCATAAAACCCCACAAATCTCAAGCTGCTGAGCTGAAGCTGCCAAGAATTTAGTCCCAAATTTTGAGCACATAGGAGCTATGCATGCTATTTGTTTGGTAAATGAGCTTGCAAATGCCTGTGCAATTCTTTACCCAGTGGCTTTGATATTTGGTTAAGCTACATGATTATTACACATTTCTTCCTTCCAGTTCCTGTTCCAGCAGCTAGGAATGTTGGTGTCCTTTGTGAGAAGTCATATTCGGCCATACATGGATGAAATTGTCACCCTGATGAGAGTGAGTGCCATCTTTAATCCAGTACTTTACTGACACAGAAAGGTGGACAGTGTTTATCACAGACATTATCAAAAGTAGCAGTTACTTCATAAGTTTATATGAAGTGCAGAGTTGCATATATTTGAAGTAATAATTGTATTTTGAAATACCATTTATTTGAGGTTACAATCTATATTGTTGGTAGTAATTGAAGTAAGTGTAGCTTCAGGTTCTGATAGTGACTGAGTTCTTTTCAGTGATTTTGTGCACTTACTACTTTCAGAGACATAGTTTTAGCAAGAGCTATCTGGAGTTCATAAATAGGTGGCATTTCACATAATAGTCACTAAATGTTTGTAAACTTGTAGAAGGATTAGGAAAAAGTCAGTTTTCCTGTGGTTGTTTTCCACAAATATAAATGTACTGGAAGTGCAGAGTGTTTTAAAAACTGAAAGCATAGTCCTTCCCTGCAATTCCCCTTGAATTTATCTACCCACTGTCTCCTGCAGTTTACTTTTCTTCTAATTAGTACAGCTCAGCTGAAGAACTGCTGGATTTTCCCCCTTTTTTTCTTTCTTCTGTAGGACTTCTGGGTTATGAACAACTCCATACAGAGCACAATTATCCTACTCATTGAGCAGATTGTGGTCGCTCTAGGAGGTGAATTCAAGCTGTACCTGCCTCAGCTCATTCCTCACATGTTACGGGTCTTCATGCACGACAACAGTCAGGGTCGCATTGTTTCTGTGAAGGTGAGTGGGGCTGCAGCAGCTCAACTGCATCTCAGCACACTGTGGCCAGGCAGGTGTGAGCCCAGCTCAGCAGGGCTCCTTGTTTGTTCTGTCAAATGGGACAGGTGCAGTTCAGCAGTGGCTTGGTGGGAAATGATGCAGGCAGTTGCTTAAAGTGCAGGGTTTAAGAAACTTTTCACTGGATACTGACTTGTTTAAAATGGATCTCATCCATGACTGTGAGTCACACTGGGCTCTTTTGGTTGAAGGATTTGATTCTCCTCATCTAGTCTACTCTTGTGAGACCCCACTTGGAGCATTATCACAGTTCTGCTGTCCTCAGTGTAAGAAGGACATGAAACTGTTGGAGTAGATCCTGAGGAGGCCACAGAGTTGATAAGAGGACTGGAGCACCTCCCCTGTGAAGATAGGCTGAGAAAGTTGGGGCTCTTCAGCCCGGAGAAGAAAAGGTTGTATGGAGATCCACTATATGAAAGGAGCTACAGGGCAGCCAGATAGATTCTTTGTCAGGAACTGTAGTGACAGGAAAAGGAGTAGCAGGTTCAAATTGAAAGCGGGGAAATTTAGGTTAGATATTAAGAAGAAATTTGCAGTAAAGCAAGGGTGGTGAGACACTGGAACAGGCTGTGTGTGGAAATTGTGGATGCCCCAACTTTGGCAAGGTTCAGATTCAGGTTGGATCTGGCTTTGAGCAACCTGGTCCAGTGGAAGGTGTTCCTGGCCATGGCAGGGGGGTTGTGACTAGATGATCTATAGGATCCATTCCAACCCCTTGACATTCTACTCTTGCATGATTTTTCTCTCCAGCTGCTTAATGCAATCCAGCTCTTTGGAGCTAACCTGGATGACTACCTTCATTTGTTACTACCTCCCATTGTGAAGCTGTTTGATGCCCCAGATGTCCCTGTGGTGGCTCGCAAGTAAGTGCTGGTGGCTTTGCAGTCTCTCCTTTTGCTGTTTTACCTGTGATATCCAAGTTCTGCAGTGGCCGAACATTTACAATGAAATACCACTTTCAGTCCCTTTCTCATGTTTTCTGTGTTAAATCATTGTGGAAGGTTATTTTTATTTGGACATCACAGCAGTGTTACTAACTAGCTTTTTGGGTTTGTTTGGGTGTGGTTTTTTTGTTTGGTTATTTGGTTTGGTTTTGTTGTTGTTTCTTTGGGGTTTTTAAAATTTACTGATTGCCACCTGCCATTATTTTAGTCACTGCAAGTACTAGCTGCATTAACAGCGTTCTGGTGGCCTGTTTTTCCACTTATTAATTGTAGGAGGACTGAGCACTTAAATATTTTTAAGTCTTATCTCTCAGTGTTAAGAGAGAAGTAATAAGTTCTTCCCTCTTTTTTCTCTGATTTAAGAGCTGCTCTAGAGACAGTGGACCGCTTGACAGAGTCCCTGGATTTCACGGATTATGCATCGCGGATTATTCATCCCATTGTACGAACACTAGACCAGAGCCCTGAGCTACGAACAACTGCCATGGACACCCTCTCCTCTCTGGTGTTCCAGCTGGGAAAGAAGGTATTACTGTTCTTGAAATCTCACAGAGGGTGTGACTGTCCCAAAGATTAAGGTTTTAAAGTTTAAGTTTTGTAATGTAATCCCGGATTTCCAAGAGAACTGATTTTTCTTCTCTTAGTTGTTTCTGGAATTGGGAGTTAATGAAAGCAAACAGTCAAAATTGGTTTCTCATCAATAAAACAATGTGATGGAATTTTACTGCTCTTGGTGCCACTGAGTAACAAGTTTGTGATGGATTACCTTTCACAGTATCAAATTTTTATCCCGATGGTGAACAAAGTCCTGGTGCGACACAGAATTAACCATCAACGCTACGATGTTCTCATCTGCAGAATTGTAAAGGTAAGCTCACAAGTGTGCAGTTGTTTGCATTTTAGGGTTGCTGTGTTGAAACAGATGTAGCAGGAACCTTCATTTGGATTTCCTCATAAAATGAGGAGTGGTTGTTGCTCTGTTTCTGTGTTAAGTGCAGCTTTTTAAGGTGGCTTTGAGGTTGCAATGGGAAATTTTTTGTCTACTGGTATTCAATATTTCCTATAGAAGAATCATTGCAAATTCTAGGGAAGAACTTAGATTTGTAGTCAGTGTCATTACTATTCTTTTTCTTGGTTGTTTTTAAATGTGGATTTATCCTATTCTTTCTGTGGTTTCAGGACTTGAGGAGACCTTGTTATCTCAGTATTTTCTGTGGAATGTCTTATATTTTAAAAATTCAGTAACTGGTTTACAATTTGTGTGAAACAAGCAGCACTCAAGTCAAATAGGCAAGAGTGCTTGTTTCAGTGTACATTATTTTGGCTTTTTATACTGGGAGCAAATAGTTATTGACAATTAGCTTGAGTAGCAAAGGGATATAGTTTAGAATTCTCTGGGTTATAAGGTGTAATCATTATAATGAAACTTGGTTATTTGCTTCACAGATTTTGCTGTAAGATTTTTGCTCCATGTGCTCTGACTTTTTTGGCTTGTTGAGAATTCCTTCTGTATGTGTGGGTGTGATCTTCACTATAAACCAATTATTGTAGGGTTACACACTTGCTGATGAAGAGGAGGATCCCCTGATTTATCAGCATCGAATGTTGAGAAGCAACCAGGGAGAAACCTTGGCCACTGGTCCTGTGGAAACAGGTCCCATGAAGAAATTGCACGTGAGCACCATCAACCTGCAGAAGGTAAGACTGGGACTTTCACAGTGTGAATTTGCTACTGAAGGGAGCTGATGTGTCACACTGAAGGAGTTTTGTCTGGTGCATCTGAACTACATTTGTTTATATTGCTTTTATGTTGCTTTTCTATTTTGTACCAAACTGAGGTCAAAGTATTGTCTGAGACTTTAAAATTAGAAGGTGCCAAAGAACTTTAAAGAGAGGAGACCTTGGACTATTAGATTGTTAATGGCTGTGAAGTAGTCTTTACTCTTGCTTGACTTTCTAAATCACAATGAATAGTCTCTTGCTATTAGAAACATTTCTTTCAGAGCCTCTGCCTTTTTTCATATTTTTTGTTTCTCCTCCTCTTGTATCTTAGTTTTATATTTTCTTGAAGGCGGAACTTAATAGCTAAGCACTGGCTAGTTTGAGCAGTACATGCATAGCATACACAGTTCAGCAATGGGATGGATTGGTGGGAAAATGCTGGACTTAAAAATGTAATTCTAAATGCATTAAGTGTTTTTAAGCTGATGTTTCAACAGTGGCTTCAGCTCTACATGTATTTTTGTAGAGAAATGATTGTTCATGTTAAATACTTGCCATGTCATGACAGGAATACATTTAGGGAAAATTTCTTAGACATGAGACTTAAGTACTGCAGATTATCTGGTAATGCTAATGGATTTCAGGAAATTGAAAAGGAATTCTCAGCATGTGGTTTGGAGCTGTACAGAAGTAATGCTGCCTGCTGATGGATTTCTTCTGCTCTTGGAATTGTCTTCCTTTGTACTGCAGGCCTGGGGAGCAGCAAGAAGAGTTTCCAAAGATGACTGGTTGGAGTGGTTAAGGAGACTGAGTTTGGAGCTGTTGAAAGATTCTTCCTCACCATCCCTGCGCTCATGTTGGGCCCTGGCTCAGGCCTATAATCCCATGGCTCGGTATAGTGTTTCTGGATTTTTATCTCACTTGAAATGGCAGATGGAAGCCAGATATTATAAGGAAAAAAGAAGTTTATTTAGAAGCTATGAGGTTTCATAAATAGAGATAGTTCATGCTTTGGCATAAATCAAAGAGCCAACAGCTTGATTTCATTTCCACCTTTTCTAGTTGGCTGCACCATGATGTGCACAAAATCTTTCATTAAAATTCTGCATATTAGTCCAGAAATAAGATAAGGCACATAAGTGAGGCTGGAAAAACAGCAGAGTATTAAATAGTTTTGAGTATTTACTGTGGGGAATAAAAATGCCTCTGAGTGGAATAAACTGCAGGGCTTTTTTACAACCAGCATGTTTGGAAAAAGTTTGATAGCATATGATAGGCTGATATACTACAATAATAGAAATACTGTACTAGTCTATATTTTTTAAATGAAGGTTTCACAGAAGTTAGCTTTATAAGAACTAATCACTATTTATTGCAGGTAGGCATGTAAGTGTATTTTTTAGCTCTCTGAATAAGAAGGTGAGCCACTGTCAAACAGTCTTTTTCTCATTAATCCCCACCTCACACTCTTTTGTGTTCCTCCCCAGAGACCTCTTCAATGCTGCTTTTGTTTCATGCTGGTCTGAACTGAATGAGGACCAGCAGGACGAGCTGATCCGAAGCATTGAGTTGGCCTTGACTTCTCAGGATATTGCAGAAGTCACTCAGACTCTGCTGAACCTGGCAGAATTCATGGAGCACAGTGACAAGGTAGAGATACTGTTGGGCAGCTCCTTCTAGTGCTAGCATGGTGTCTGCTTCTGTGTGGAATTCATGAATATTTTATAATACTCACCCTCCTTTTGATGTGTGTTCCTTCCCAGGGCCCACTGCCTCTGAGGGATGACAATGGCATTGTCCTTCTGGGGGAAAGAGCTGCCAAATGTCGAGCATATGCTAAGGCCCTTCACTACAAAGAGCTGGAATTTCAAAAGGGTCCCACCCCAGCTATTCTAGAGTCTCTCATCAGGTAGGACCACAACTGGTGACATTTCTGCTCTTGCAGTTGCTGCAATTTATGATACCACTAAGATGAATCTAGGCAATTCTTAGGAGTTCACTCTGTCACAAGATGTTGTTAAACTGCTTGCAAATGTGCAATTTTAACTGCTGAGTTCTGTCCTTCTACTGTGTGGTTAAAACTATGCTAGAAATCTAGGGAAGTTTTGCAGGAAGAAGTGCAGGAAAAAGTTCTGATTTCCCCCTCTCACCCTTCAAGTTCACCATGGAATATCATGAAATCACTACAGGTGAAATGAGACAGATTTCTGCACCCGCATATAAATAAGTTAGAGAAGTTTAAGTTCTTAATTAAAATTTCTCATTCTGTTGATCTAGCTTAGGTAGGTCTCATTGCTCTTATGTCAAATAGAAGATATTATAAAGTATGTTTTGTTTCTGAGCTTTGTCAGTAGTACAAATGTTAGCCTGAAATACCTGCACAAGATTTGGTGCTAAACTGCATGTTTTAAAATGTGAAGCTCTGTTCCGTATCACAGACATGTTAGCTCAGCTATTTAAGATGAACAAATTGATTCAGCAAAAACTTAACTTTGTCTTTATGCAGTGAATTTTTCAACCCTCCTACTTCCTTGGAATTGTGTTTTCTGATTTTTTTTCCTCCTCTTTTATTTTTTCACCCTTTGTTCTGCCTCATGTTATTGAGGAAAATACAGAATTCATTGTGGTTTTTTTCTTGGTCTCAGTTGCTCACACAGTTGTTTTTTGTGTATCAAAAAGCAAGTTAAGGAGCAAAGAATTGACATAAAGCACACTTAAAAATGAAACCATTTATTAGAAATTAAAAAGTTTTAGAAACCTTTAAAAATCCATTATAGACCACAATTAAAATAGTTCCAACTATAGTTCCACACAATTGAAATTTGCAGTAGGAATATTTGAATGTATGTAAATTCCCAATAATTTATCTTCCATTTCACAGAGGACAATCTAATCTAGATTCAAACTCTCTTCAAGGTGAATTAAAATAGATATATTAATGATAATGATCTTTTCAACATATTCAGACAATGGTGGGATTGTGGGAGGAGTCTCATTCTTTTTTAACTGTTATCTTTAACTGTGAGGGAGAAGTGTACTATTTTTGACAGACTGTCTCTAGGTAACTTCCAGCTGGGGTAGTTTTCAAAACAGATTTTGATATTCCTCAGTCTGCTGTGCTAGCAAACATTCCCTTATATTGAAATAACTTTTGGCACTTGGGGATTCTCTGGTGTGTTCTGCTCATGAGTACAGTGGTCTTAAGTGTTGAAGTTGAGTTCTTTTCTCTGAGTCTGGACTTTTTTGCTAACCTGCTGTTCACTCTCAGCCTTACTGACATGCAGCATGTTTGTGTTCTAACCTGAACATAATTTGAGGACAGCACAGAAAGCTGCTTTTCTAGATAGAAGTAAACACTGGAGGGCTCATGGGGCAAATCCTCCTCCACTGTTACTCTCTGTTTGGGCAGCCTTCAGTGGGGATTATTTGAGGCAGGAGCAGGAGGTGGCAGTAAAACTTCAGGGCAGAATCTGGACAATGCTAATTTAACGCAACACTTTTGAGCTTTGTTTTTTTCTCTGTGGGAAAGTAAGCCACTTACTATACACTAAAGAAAGGTGCATCAGGGACACTTCTGATTGATTCCTCTGGCTTGAAATGAGTCTGTAACTTTTGTAGTTTGAGTACTTGTTGAAAGGAGTTGCTTAGCAGTGCTTGCTCCAGACACTGAAGGAAAGGAAGCCAAGAGGCTTTTGCTTTTCAGTCACTGCCTATCTGGTTAATAATACTAAGGCACTACCAGTAATCACACTGCTAGTGAAAACACACCCTTAGGTTTTCTGAAGGTGCTATAAGTGCATTCAGTTCTAACCTACTCTAACACAGTATTATTCCCTTTGGAAAGAGCCTGAAAAGGAGAGGAAACAAGCCTGAGCCCTGATAATCGTGGTGGCTGTGACTGGTGTTGCAGTGTTCGTGTACATCACCAGTACATTGCTGTTGCATGTATTGGATGAAATGAAAAATTACTTGGCTGTTCATTGCCCACCTTTTGCATGATGACATCATGTACAATCCAATGTTGATTCCTTCTATGGTTTGAAGTCCTCTGGGCGGATCTTCATCTCCACTCTCTTGAGTGAATAGGTGGAGCCGTGCCAGCCGTACCAGGTGATGCCATCCATGCTCTTGGTGTGTTCTCCTTTGCGGTAGTAAACCCCATTCAGGTTGGAATCTGTGCAGCAGTTGTACCAATATCCACCTTGGCAGCAAACAAATGAATACATTCCTAGTGAGTCATTTGTGTTAATGATTACTGCTTTTTCCAGAGGGCAGTGAGCAGAATGCAGCATTGAATCCTTGGAGCCTGTGGCTTTGATAGTTGAGGTTGTAGGTAAATTTAAAACTTAACATAGATATTTAGGGACTTAAAGGCATTACAGCTCTATAGTCAAATTAGTCCAGCAGTTTTTAATTTAGCTGCTCATTCCTTTTAGAAAATTTCCTGGACATATTTCTGACTCAGACTCAGTGAATTAGCATAGGAAATGAATCTGGGTAATTTACTAGAGCATCTTAAGTTGTTTAAAAAGTTCCTGAACTCTCTGAGTATTTATTGAGACTGAGATCAACAGTTTTGATGTGTTGTGTGGGACACAATGGGGAAATTAAAGAGCAAGATATAATGAAGATAACCATGACAGAACTCAAATAAAGATACTAAATTAAATGAAGACAGTAATCTCAATAGAGGCTTGTAATAGGGTAGGAATAAAGATCACAAGTCAAGCTGAATAAAGGAGAATTACAGGTGCCTAATACTAGGACTTGAAAGCTTACAAAAAATATAAGAAAAAATAAGAACCTGATAGATATTAAGAAATAACTTGCTGTATCACTGTATTGTATCAGCATGTGAGATAGTCTGGCAGTGCTCTAATGGGCTGGGTAACTGTGTGTAGTGAGGGCACACAGCTATTTATGAGTGCTGATGTCTGTAGTACAGTCTGGCTTTTTGTCAATCAGCTTCAGCTGCCAGATTTCCCACATCAATTTTCCACAATTGATCACCTCTCCCTTGATTTGCCATTCACATGTTGCTAGTTGCATGAGAAGAGGGAACTGAGCTCTACAAGTGCCCCAGGCTGCTCTGAGGGGACAGGAAGGGCTGTGAGTGTGTTACAGTAATTTCACGATTATAAGCCGCACCTTTTTCATTGAAGAATCCAGCCTGCCCCAGTAGTGCGGCTTATATTCAGGTGCGGCTTATCTATGGACAAATCCCAGTGAAATGCCAACCCGGAAGTGAGAGCCGGCCAGGGAGGGTGCCTGGGGCTGCCTTTAAAGGCTTGGCTGGTCTATGAAAACTGTTTGCAACTTGAGCACCTGACACCAAACCCAGCTGGCAGCGATTCTGTTACTAATTTGTTACTTTGTTACACATGGATTCTCACCTTTTTTTTAAAAAAAAAAAAAAAGTGCAGCTTATATTCGGGCGCGGCTTATATATGGATAAATCCCATGGTCTACCCGGCTACCTGGAGGTGCGGCTTATAATCGTGAAATTACTGTACCTTTCTGAGGGGACAGGAAGGGGTGTGCGTGTGTGTGCTACCTTTACGGAACTGGGCGCAGTCATCCACACACTTGTCGTTGTCCTTGTCCTTTGTGCTGAAGGCCGTGTTGTTGTGGTAGCGCAGGGAGTCCCGGCCCGTGTTGCCGCTGTAGTTGCCCACAAACAGGCGGTAGCTGTTGATTTCATTGCTCAGGGTGAACTGCCTGTACTGGGCATAGCGGGTGTTGCCTTCCCAGTCCTGCAGAGAGCAGAGGAGAAGAAATCACTTCTATTAGTTATGAAAGTAACTCCAACATCCATGATTACATACATGTCTCACACTGCACAAACTGCTCTGTTAAGGCAAAGGAACTTTTCAGAGCAAAGCATAAAGCTGGTATTGCACAGTATAGAGGAAACTGGATATGCAGCTCTTGCATTCAATATCCTTGTGTCACTGTGCTGCCTCAAGTAATTTTATTCCTATTTGAAACAGTGACTTTTAGATATTAAGCCTTTCAGTTTATACATATCCCATCCCTCAAAGCTATTGTACCAACTATAATCTAACTCAAACTCAAGATTGAAGAAATCGAGGGTAGTACAATGCAAACTCTTCTACCCAACCTGGAAGGAAGTGGTGCAAAATGAAAAGACTCAGAGGCTTGAAAACTTCATGGGACATCTCTTTTTGAATTTGTAAATCTGTGGTGATCAGCAGTTGATCTCTGTCTGCAGTGTTCTGCAGGATTTCCAAGAATCCCATGCATTCTGGGGTCAGACAGAAGGTTATGCCACTGACTTTGCATTCTGTCTTGTGTTTGAATGCTTTCCTAGATTGGTCCTACTTCCTTCTCGTGTAATTAAAGCATGCGGATTCTTTAGGTCTCCTATAGAGATAGGAGATGGTATCTGGTGCTGGGAAATCTGAAACAAAATTAAACGCTTATTAATTACCTCCAACTCTACTCGCAGAACAGTGGGACGTCTTGAAAGCCGGTAGATATTTTCATTTCCCAGCCAAAAATCTCCCCTAATATTGCCAAATCCTTCCTTGTATTGTTTCCAGTCCCTATTGAAGGATGTCAAACCAACTTTACGTCTTTGGATGACAGTCCATCCACCTCCATCTGTCTCCATGTCACAGAACACCTGGAATAGGAAAAAAAGCCAGTGGTTTCTTGTCAGTAGATTTAGGAAGGTTCAGTTCTCTTAACACAATACTCTGTTCCAAGACTTCACAACATGAAGAAATTTCTGTGGCAAACAATCATTAGATAACTCTTTTTATATTTTCTCTCTTAAATGTACACTCTTTCCACCCTTGAAGTTTGTTTACATAAAGATGCTGCTGGTGAGTGCAGGGCACCAAAACTCAGTGTGTGTTCTTTTCATCTCTGTAGACAAGTATTTCTTGATTGTATTTTAAAAGACATGTAATATACATTGTGTACTGAATATCCTTACCTCCAGATCTGGAATTCCCAAAAATTCATCAGGAGGGAGCTTGTAAACACCAGAAATTCGGTAGTTCCTCTGGTAAAGGGATGAGCAGTCATAAACAGCATCTACTTGAATCAGAACCAGAAAGTGAGAATCCAAGCAGCAAGAACTCCTCTTCTGTGAAGGTGCTTTCTGCAAAGTTTAGTTTGTAATACAAGGAGTAGTGAAGAAGGCTTTCCACAAGTCTCATGTTTTACTGAAATGGCTTCATTTTGAGTAGTGTATGCATTTGCAAAAGCTGTTGTAACACTGGGATATTGTGATTTTTATTAATTTATGTATTTTAATTTTTTTTAACTTCTGCTACAAAAAGAGAAATCTCTGCTTTCTCCTCACATTGCCACTATGTGTCTGTGCTGGAAAGTATATTTGTATACTTTCTATCCAGTATTTTTGCTGGGAAATATAAAAATATAATATATAATATTTGCTGAACCCCTCCTAAGTAATAGACTCCTGCAGTGGGATGGCCAGGCCTGCTGCCAGGTATCTGTTTTGAGTGTGAACAGGTTGGCCAAGTTTGTGGATGAGGGATATTTGTTCAGCCCTTTCTAGACTCTCTGTGACAGAGAAAATGCCCTTTACTGCAGCGAGTCAGTCTGTGAAAGCCTCTTCCTCCTGGTGCACGAACTGACTTGAAGATGGTAAAATGCACAGCTATTCTGAGGAGGATAAATGAGCTGAAGCAAGGCTTGATAATGTCTGACAGTTTTCAGAAACGTCTCTTACCTGGTGAGGTGAGACACATCTGTCTTAAATACCTTCCAGGCCAGTTTCTGCTGTGTGAAACTGTTTTTCCTCCAGCTTTACACAGACTTGTTATGGTGTAACTCTTTTTTAAGGCCTACTGTAAATAGTGATGTGTCAAAACTAACCAGGTGGAACTATTTTAGGGGAAGAATTAAGTAAATAGAGCTAGAATTTTTTCCTTAATGTTAAAAAACCATCCAAATGAAGTCTCTTGGCAAACAAAGTTGAGACAGAGACAATTTAAGCTCTTTGCAGTGAAAGTCAACAAAGAGGATGCTTTTTGCTAGAAGTGCCTTTACAGGTAGCTGACCTAAAAATGCACTTGCATTCCACATTTAGTACAGGCCTGTGCGATCACTGTGTGCAGTGAAATTTTCCCTCAGGGAAGAGAATTTTGAAGAATTTAACTGTGGTCTGGCTAGGTATATATCACCATTTGTATCTTGCTTCATCTACAGCCTTGAATTTTTAAGAATTATCATTCAAAAATAATGCATCAGTCTTTTTTATCTGGTTCAGACATAGTCATAAAGATACAAATCTTTAATAATTCTTGGAGAGCATTTCTAATTGTTTTAACAATTTCTAGTTTCCTGTTAGCACTGTGAGCTCAGAGGTTATTGCTGCCAGAGCTATTCTCTTACCAAGCCAGCTCCCATTCTTTTAGGATTGGTACTGTAGTGGTCAGAAAATGAAATATTAGACTGAATTCCTCACTGTAGAAATGCAGTTTAAAACAGACATAGATATAAAATACAGATGCAGAAATTCAAAGCAGTTCTCTCAGGCTCACTGCCTAAGCAGCAGCACTCAGCGTGCACGCTCGCTAACCATGTTAGCAGGACATGCTAGCAGTAGGAGCTATCATTATTGTGCATTGAGAGGTGGATGTGGGAGCTTGGTGACTCCCTCCTTACCAGCTGATGTCTGTGTGACTGTCTGAGCTGCCTGCAGTTGCATGATGTCTATCTGGTTGTTCATTTCCGAGTATTTGCTCTCGGCGTCGATGAGGCGCGACTCCATCTGCTTGGTGCTCCCTTCCAGCTCCATCACCTGCATCACCACGTTCACCCAGTCCCCTTCCTGCTTCTTGCTCAGCTCCTGCAGCATTCTGCTCAGGTTGGCTACCTGCAGCTTGAGCTCGCCGATCTCCTCACAGCAGCCTGGCACCTTGGAGTGTGCATTCCCATTGCTCATTCTCCTCTTGGGAGGTTTCTGCAGCAGGGCTGGGTAGATCACCACAGACACAGTGACAATGCAGAGCCATGCCAGCTGAACCGTGGCTCTTAGTGGCATTTTTGCTTACAGCAACAGAAACCTTCCAGCTGACTGCAGAAGTCTGAATGCAGCTGGGATAGGTATAAAATTTCTTGCAGCAGCCTGGTACCTTCCTTGCTTCCAATGAAGTGAGTCTCTGAAGGTGGAGCCTGAAGAAGTGGCGTTTTTTCAGACCCCTCCTGTCGGATTCTATGACTTTGGAAGTCTGTCTCAAAGCAACTTATATACTATTTTTCTATTTACCTCCACCCCCCTGAAACTATGAAGAGCTTGCTGGCCCCTCCCAGTTCATCTGTTCGTATCAGGTGTTTACAGGGTGAAATTGGAACAGGTTTCAGCCAAAAAAGGTTGGGGGAGAGCAAGAGAGACTTTCCTCAGTTCTGTCTTGAAGGGGTGTAGGAGAGGGCTAGGAAATGAGGAGAATTTCCAGCAATTATTGCCTATTGGAGTGGAGCCCTCTTGGTGACTTGTTCTGGCACTTAAATAACATGAGAGCATTAGAGATCCAGAATGTGAAAAGGCTGTTCAAAATGGGTGAGTTTATAGAAGTTAAAGGAAAGTAACTCCCTGGCTGCTACAAGTCCTACTACATCCCCAGAAGTTGTAGAGGGTAACTCTATGATTGCATTATTTCTTAGTTCAGATAGTATTTTAGCAAATTAATTAGTTAAGCATCTAATCCTCTTCTTTCTAGACACTGGGGTCTCTGTCCTATTAATGTTGTAAAATCCACTACTGTTCTTTTAAAAGTGGGATATCTGAGGCTGGGATTAAATGAAATTTGCAGAATGTGTAAGTAAAAACTCACTGTTTATTCATAGTGAAAGTGAAAGGACATTGAGTAATGGTGAGTCTGTGTAAAATTGATACAAGGTGGTTGTTTTTGCAGGCAATGTGATCTAACTCCAGTGTTAGGGAGGTCAGTTTATTAATAGGATTTTGAGAGGAAAATCTATGGTTAATGAAAAGATCCATAGTTACATAAAAACTAGATTTTAGGGTAAATCTTAAATTTTGAGACATTCAGAGTATTAGTCCAGTCTCAGCTGGCTGAGAAGGCAACTTCCTCTCTTTTATATCTCTTAATTTCAGAATTTTATTAGAGCAGTTTGATCTCCAAATAAAACCATTTCAGCAGAGGTGCAGCCTTTTGCAAAAGCTCTGCAGGCTTACTTCTAGATCCTTCAGGATAAGTTGTTTCTCCTCAGACAGCTGCTCTTTAATTGCCTGACATGTGGCTTCTTGCATCTTCCTGCAACATTTCTGATCATGATAATGGGCAGAAAGAAGATGAAATAAAGGATTAAATGCCTCATGTATCTGCTCCTTGCATAAAGGCTGGGAAAGCTTCTTGATGTCCAAGGAAACAAAAGAAAGCTAATCTTGCTCCTCTTGCAAAGGACATTAGGACAAACCCACCTGACACACGCTATCCCATCTTGGCTTCTTTTGCTGATCCAAAGTGGCTGCAGGATTTCTGCTTGATTAGGAACCATTAGAAAAGCCTTGCTGACCTGACATTTGCTTTTAAAGAAATAGAAAGCACAATTGCTTGTTGATGCAGTTTCTCTCCCTTCTCAGCTCTGATACACTTGTTGCTTGATGCTTTGTTATTAACTCTGATTTGCACTGGGGCTGGCTAATAGTTTTTCTCCCAAAACAGACCCACAAGAGTGTGAAGATTTTGGGAGATGAAGTCATCAAAGCACTGCAGGAGTGGAATATGAATACAGGTGTCTCATAAACCTGACTTTTCATAGAGAAGGAAGAGGGAATTTCTAGGAGGAGGTCAGAATTAGAGCTCTCCAAACAAGTTGTCTTGTGGGTGACTGGCTGCCTGTGTGGTGTTCTCAAGAGAAAACCACTGGATGTTGTGTCAGCTGGCAAGGCCACTGTGTGGGATTGGTGAGCTGAGATATTGCCAGAGATATGCAAGTACAATTTGTTTAAAGCATGGAGGGACCTCCATAGCAGACCATAGGCTCCAGTCCATTTTTGTCATGGACATTCCAGAAACCTTCCATAGCAAAATTGCTTTTTAGACTTCAGACCAGAAAGTGCCACTGCACACAGATGAAAGCCTGACCTTTTTGTTCTGCCTCTAATCCTGTCTGAGCCCTCTTCCAGCTGGAGCTTCTGTCATTCCCAGGGGCAAATTCTTCACGGCTTCCTGTGATGAGAAACATGTTTTTGTCAAAGTTGGAACAGAGACTAGGACAGGCCAGACTCTGCTTCTCTGCCCCAAAAAGCCACCCTGCTGACACCCCCATTGTTTCACAGAACTTCAACCCATTCTGCTGCTGCTCCCACTCACCACAACTCTCCTGTCTTGGGCAGATGTAGAAGAGGGGAGCCACTTGTTGGTCCATGCATTCCCTCTTTATACAAATTTTGAAAGGATCCAAGGTTCAATTGAACACTCATGTTACAAAACACTACAAACAGGCCTCCACATCCCTTCTCTGAACTGGACTATTTCATTGGAAATGAGACAGCCAGGGATTTATTTTGGATTCAGCTTCTAATTTGTATATCCAAACGCAAGCCGTCTTTCTTCCAGGTACTTTGATTTACCTGTTTTAAAAGAGAATCCTTTGTTCTGTAAGAGAGTGACAACACACATACTATGCAGGCATGGAAAAGCACAGATCTTCCCCCCTGTCATTACTTTTGGTAAAGTATTAAAGGAGATTTGGGCAGAGACATCCCTTGGCAGAGATATAAGCCTTAGTGGAATTTGACTTCTTTATGACTATTGGGAAGGTGTGAAGATGGGTCTTTCCCATTTTCATGGAGAGCTGAATGTGTCACTGAGGCAGCAATAGCTGCAGATTGCAGTAATGGCCAGGGTAGGGCAGGAGTTGGAGCTGACAAAAGCTGTTCTGCTGTTCTGTACTGTTCTACTTATGATTTGAATTCAGGATCCTGGTACATTCTGTAAAGAAGTAAAGTTTGGGGCATAGCTGGGGAGAAATGAGTTCAGTGATTAGTGAGTAGATCCTGTTCTTTCCTTTCCCCAATACTGATGGAGAAATTGAGCATCATCTGGCCTGAAATCCATCACCCTAGTTTTCCTCCATTATATTTTGTATGTGGAAATACTGTGGGACATGACAGCTAAAAAGACAAGATCCTAAAGACAAGATCCTAAAGTCAAGAACATGAAACAAATCCTTTTGACTTCATTCATGATGTAATTCTGAAGTGGTTGGGAGAACTGAAGCTAAACATGGTTTCAATTTGTATGTGCCATATGTTTGTAATGTTGACTGATGGTACTAAATTCAAATATATTAGTATTATTTGATTAGAACCAGTTATCTCCTGTCCCTGGAGGGCCTGATTAAATTAGAGGTGAATTTAAATGATTGCCTTCTCTGGGAAGCTGTTCTGGCAGGTGTATGTGAAGCTGACACAAGAAGAAAAGCTCAGTGCCCTGTGGCTATTTATTTGGTAGCCATTCACTGCAAACCCTTTAATATGCATCTGGCAAATGCTTAGAATCTGAAATTCCTGCTGCTTGCCGAGGTGGCAAAGCTCTCATCAGCTCTCAGCTGGCCCATTGTTGAGTCCACACTGTGTTGGAGCTCTGAAATACTGCTTTTCCTCCCAGGAAGTGTGAAACTCTTCACCTTCTGCTTTGGAGATGCTCATAAATGCTCCAACATTCAGTCTACTACAGCTTTATGGTCAGATTGTGTTTAAATCTCTGAAGTTAGATGGGACAGGTGGAACAGAGCAGAGGGCTTGATGAGAAATAAAACACTGCTACTCCTGCTGTCATTTGTGGTTTCTTTTTTATTTAAGGCATCCCCTCTTTACATAACCAATATACAAAGACTGGCTCTTTGTTTCACCTTTTTTTTTTTTTTGCTAAATATCCTGCTTAGCAATTTTTTTCTTCTGTGCTTTCTGGTTAATAAAAAAAGGGTGATACAAAACATTTTGCAGCCTAAGCAGCAGGGCTGGCCAAGAAATTTGTTGTAACATTTTTCACTGATTTTTCTTTCAAAACTGTTGAATGTTTTTATTTGATATACAAGCATTTATATCAAGATTGGGAATTTGGTCAGTTTTGATGCCTCTGAGTAGTGTGGTTTCTCCTTGGTGGAAGCTGAAGGAGCTGCTCTGGCCTGGAAGCACTCAACAATCACAACTCTTTATTGAAAACAGTTCTTTCCTGGTATCAGTTTCTCAAGCATATTTGTTCCTGGAATGGGAATCATTTTTAGTGGCATGATGGACATGCAGTGGTTTTCTGAGTTGTTTTGGGTTGTTTTCTGACATTTCTTGAGTCAGGGACTGGGGGATGCCTGAAGACAAATGAATCACAGAACTGGGGAAAGTGCCCATCAAAGCCAATTCCTTTAGCCAGAGGATTTTCTGTTCCCCCAAGTCTCACACAGTAACAAAGCCTTCCAATCCCAGAAGCAGCTCTCAGCACTTCTTCAGAAGGAAAAACAAGCTTGGTTGAGGCTGGTAAAATCTGTCATATAGAGAATATTTCTAAACAAACTTGAGGAGACTGGGGAAAAAAAAGAAGAGTTTGTCTTCTTGTCTAGATTCTGCTTTATTTCTGCTTTATTGCAAAAATAGTTTCTCTGTCATGTTTTGGAATGTGTTCTGGCAATAGGAAATGTGTGTGTTCCCTCATGGATAAGTTTGGGACTGCTTGAAAAGGCTCTATTAAAATAAAGGCTTTTCTTTTTATAAATTTTATGAGAAGATGAGGAAAGTCTGATTGCTTCTGAGTTCTTGAAAATTTAATATATTTTGAGTGACAGAGAATATTGTCAATATCAAAGATAATGGAAGACTGGAAAGCTCCCAGGGCTGTATAAAAGGACATTTCTAGTAAACATTACTCATTTATGCCTTGGGTTTGGAGGGGAGAAAAGTCTATCATTTGAGTTCTCTTCTGCTGAAGACAGTAAAGTTGGTTTTGATTCCCAGTTCATGTCTGGTTTCTGTTTAAACAACCTTTAAAATATGCAGTATATTTCTCTTGAATATTGTTCTTTTTTTGTGATTCTAGCTCAATGTACATGCAAAATCTACAGTTCCGATATCTTAATAATCAAGCAGTAGGTTTATGTAGCTTTTCACTACTAATAAAATTGGAAGATTTAAAACTTTTGACCAAGATTTTTATATTAGGAAGTTTTCCAAGGGTAGTCTTTTTTTAGAGATAGAGTGACATAGCATTTGGAAAATGTTTTGCATCAGAAGGCTTGTTTACATTTTAATATCCCACTCATGATCAAGTGCTCCAAATAGGTCAGGGTTGGACATTATTCTGGCTACAGTACAGAAGTTTTTAAATAAACAGGGTGGGAAATTTAAATTATATTGTTCTGCATAATCTAATGACTCAGTGAACCCAGATGGGCTGAACTCATACCAAACTTTATTGATAAGAATTAGTTTTGCAGCTGATTCATGCTCATTTGGAGGGAAAGTGTAATTGTCTTCTTTTGTTGTTTTTGCTAATCACTTTGTTATTGAATAAAATGGGAAATGAAATGGTGGGGATTAAGCACTGAAATTAGTGCATTAATTCAAAGTATGTAAAGGTCTAGTTGATATGATTTAGGAAGTTTTGTTATTTCTGTGGTCTCCTACTTGCAAGGATGGGACAGCACTGTCTTGAAATAGCTTCAGAATATTTTAGGTAAGTATGTTAGCATTGAAAACACATAATTTTGAAATCTTTTCCTTGAGCATTAGTACTAATTCTGTCAGCCCATAGCAGGGCAGTAGAGCTGAATATTTGTGCCTTTTCTAAGATATGTTACCTGTGACCCACCAAACCTATACCTAAAAACTTCTAAAATGTTCTAAATGCCCAAAAAATGTTCTTTTATGCCCTCCTGCCAAGCCTCTAAGTATGGGGTAGTAGTGGGTTTTTTCCTAGCTTTTAACAAAAATGAACTGATGAGTATGTTCTTCCCTCAGTGGATATGGAGAACAACTGATCTTTTCCTTTCATTTCCTTTCATTTCCTTTAATTTTAAATTATTCTGAACTAGGAATAATTGAAGGACATCTGCCAGTAAACAAAAATTTAGTTGCTGTCTGGCTAGTTAGCCAACAGCATTGGCTCTCATATCTTGAGAGATGTTTTCCCACCTTCTCCTTTCATCCAGAGAGATTTTTGTATTTCTCTTTTTCCAGCTAGGAGAAATCCATCCCCTTGATTCTAATCCAGTAAACTGCCCTGATTTCCAGCAGCAACACTCTGGCTAAATACCCCTGGCAACTCTGCCTGGCTGGAATATCAGCCCTCAGGGCCTTTTCTGAATGCCTGGATGCTTTGCTGCAGTGTTTTTATTTCTGTTCACTTCTCCAGTGTGATGGCTAGAAAACAGCTTTGTAGTGCTTTGAAGAGTGTTTTAACATTTAGGAAGATTCTGTCTAAGCACAGACTCCTCAGATCTGCAGGGAGAGGAGCAGTGGAAGAAAAGCACAGAATGTTGAATTTTCTTAATGTGTGTTTTTTGTAATTTGTTAAAGCAGCATGTTTTAACACAGTGGGCTGGGAGAGGGGAGTCACAACATTTATTGCTTTTGCAGAAATGCTCCTAAGCAGGGAAAAGCAGCTGCCAGGAGAGGCTTATCCTAGTCCACAAAATCACCTGTCACTGTTCACTGTGTTCTAGATCATTTGTTAAAGGAGAGTAATTTATGATTATTAACAACTACTGCTGTGTATTCTTGTAAATCAAAGTCTTTCTCCTTTCCCTCCCCATCTTTTCCTTCTCTTTGCTTAAACCTAACCATAAATAAATTTGAGGCACTTATTTCTGCTTTGGCCAGCCATAAGAAACAAAAGGAGTAATTAAGTACAGCAGGGAGCGGCAGAAGAGCAATGCTAATTGTCAGATAATAAAAGAAAATGGTCAACTTTGTCAGGAAGTGTTGTCAAGAAAGAGAACTTGGAAGAAATTAATTGTCTGACATGCTGGAACGTGTCTGCCAATGGCTCTTTCAATCATCAGGTCATGAAATGTGACAGCCATTTATCACTTGGTGAGGCTGCCGCCAGGCTTTCCTTGGGGAGCTAGCTGGGGTTAGTGAAACCTTTGACAACCTTGCTGAAAAAATGGCAAGGGTCTGTATCAAGTGCTTCCCATTGTTGGGTGCCAGTCATCTTGAACTGTGATTATGGAGTATTCTCGGTCTGGCTAAATCTGATGTTAGCTCCACCAATCTGAAGACACAATTTCCAGGAGTATTTTACTTAACAGATATGCAGAGTATGTGTATGAGCTTGATTCTTTACTTTTCAGTAAAGAAGCCTTCAAGAGACAGAAGAAATGTAGCATTAATTTGAAAATTTTCCCCTTTTTTGTCTGTGTATTACTCCCTTTAATACTTCAGATTTACTTTCTCTTACTGATCCCCTTCCTTCTTATAAGGGGGAAATCATGCAGCCATTCTGATGATGGCAGGCAGGAAATCACATTTCTGAGAGCTGCCTGTGTTTGTGGTCCTGTTCAAAGACCTCTGAAAGTCTCTTTGCACTGATCTTTTGCCATGTTTTGTTTTGTTAATTCTGCTGCTTTCATTCCAGACATTAACTAATGCTCATGTTGGGCTGTAGGATGTGTTGTAGGTGCTCAGGTGTTAGGATGTTGCTTTTGAACAATTTGCACTTGTGGTTCTCCAGAGTCAGTAGGGAAAGAGGAGGGCAATGAACCAGAGCCTGTTCATAAACAAGCTTTATAAAATAGCACAAACCTAATAAAAAGTTAATTTTCTCATTAAATTGGGAGATAGGACTAGTGCTACTCACTGAGTACCCTATTTCTGATAGTAAAATAAGAAAACCAATGTGAAATGGAAATTATTTAAGAGAATAGCTGTACATTGTACAGGTTCAAGAGTAGCCTATTTGCTTGTGCTTCATCAAATTCAGCTGGCCTTACAAAACAAACCCCTCCCTGGTATGGACTAAGGATGGCAGCAGTTTCTGGCATGTTCTTGGAAACCAGCAAAAGAAAAGTGTCAGTGGTGGTTAGTACCAAGGCTGCAGCTTTATATAAAATGTGAAGCTGAAATTACGGTTGCCCACTTTTTATGTATTTTCCTGGTGACATTTGTCAGCTGTATTAATAATTCAGACTGTTTCCTGCATCGTTAAAATCTCTTTCTGATTTTTAGAGGAGTTGGTGGTCTGTTAAAGAAAATGGGAGGGAAAAAGTTAATACTGTAGAGCTCTTAAGTACAGCTGTTTGAAAAATCTTGCCTTTAAAATTATTGGAAACTATTCTTCTCACTGTGCAGGCTGTTACATAGAATTGATAATCATATTCCATCTCTGTTTTGTGTAACAAGTCTTCAGACTGTGCAGAGAACATGTGCACCTATTGTTTTGAAAACACATGGTCATGGTGTGCCTTATGTAGTATAGTTGTACACTTGTAAGTCTAAACAAAAAGAGTGTTCCACTGGTATTTCTAAGTGCTAGAGCTTGGTATTATCAACTAGAAACTTCTACCAACTCCTAATATGCCACTTGTGCTAAATCATTTTTCTTTTCCTCCCTTTCCAGTATTAACAATAAACTCCAACAGCCAGAAGCAGCTGCTGGGGTGCTGGAATATGCCATGAAGCACTTTGGGGAGCTGGTGAGTCCTGCTGGATAATCCACTTCTTCATGTCTTAAGTTTTTATAGTTTCTATCATTAGCTTTTTGATGGATGGTAATGTGTTTTCTCAATGACATTGAGTTTTTATCCCTACTTTTAATATTTCATTGTTCATAAAGAAGAGCCTTACTGGCTACAGGGATGTTCAGTGGGCACTTTGCAGCAAATGCTGGGTACAGGGAGAGCTGCAAGAACCTGATGTAGAGGAGAATTTTGCAGCTGCTGTTGGTGCTAAATGCAGCTGTGAGCAAATAGCAACTTGACAACCTAAGTCCTTTTTTTTAGTATAAGCTGGGTAGGGAGGGAGGAAGTTCCTGTTCTAAGCTTGAAGGATTTGAGAAACTACATCAGCACTTTCCAGGGAAGGATATAATGGAAGTTAACCTCTAGTCTCTCTCAAAAATGTTCACAGGTATTATTTAGAATAGCAAGTTAACCAGTCCCTTACAATTTAGACTGCTCACCAAAATCAAATAACCCCATTATGTATTTGTTCTGTCCTTTTATTACTTCTTCTCATTTTATGAGTAATTTAATTTGTGTTCAAGGACCAAACCACTTATGCTCTGCTGACAGTTCTACTAGTAAAAAGGTGATTTTTCAGTGGTAGTTGTGGCAGTGTTTCAGGATGATTAGGAAAAGGAAGGCAGCTATGGAAGCACAGTAGACCAGCTTCTTCTTATAGAATAAGTAGAAACCACTAGAAAGTGAGAACCAGGTATAAGCACAAAATGGTAGAAATCCTCTAGTGTAGGATTATGTGTGGTTTTGACCTAGACTGGAAAATAAGTTCTTTCTACATCTTTGCAGCTTCTTAGAATTCCTTGGGTGGAAGTTCTGCATTACCTAATTCTGACTTCACTCTTTAGCAGCAATACAGCCTAGCAGTAAATGCAGTTCAAAGCACAGACTATGCCAGAATTGGCCATGAAAACAAATTAAGAGGAGCTGTGAGCTCTACTTTCAGGGACTTAATTGAAATACGACATAGCTGAGAAGTTAAAGGGCTAAGTGGAAGACCTGGCATGCAAAGCATGGTTTATAGTGACCCTACCCACAGGTCTGGGAGAAGAATCTGCTCTGCAGCTATGCCAACACATGAGCTGCCAAGGCCTGAGCAGGAAAACACTGGCAGAGAAAAGTATGCAAATATATTAAGGCATTTTATTTCTTGAAAATGGAAAACAAAATCTAGAAAGAAAGACTAAACAAAAGTGTTTAGCTGATAAGGATCACTCTTGGCTAACTTTTAATGGCTTTGTTACAAACCATTGCCTTCCCTTGTGAAGGGTGTGATTGAGCCCAAATTTCCTTATACCCTGCTGTATTAAGTATTTGCCTAGCAGTAGCCAGATGCAAAGTTTGGGCTTTTTTTCTAGTTAGTCATTCCATTCCTGAATGCAAGGCTGTTTTTCTTGTTTGAATGCAGGTTTGTGCAACAACTGGAAGTGGAATATGTTACAGATTTACCCTTTTTCCTGTTCCACTCACCCCACCTCTCCCAAAAAAAAAGCACTAGCTGCTGAGCTGGTGTTTCAGTGGCACTGAGTAAGGGGGTGATGTTGGATTCATCCCCCTGGTAAACCTGGGTTCATTTCTGGACAGGTGTAGCAATGCAAGGATTCCAGTTTTCACAGTAGGTGTATCACAGAAGTCCCTGAGGTTATTTAGAATGATAAAAGGGTGAAGTGACCAGCCTAGACACAGAATTTTCTAGGGAACGCTGTGGTGGTTAATCTAGAATGATCAATGTTAATCCTGCTGTTTATTTTTACTTTTTTTCCCCTTCCCTTAGGAAATTCAAGCTACCTGGTATGAGAAGCTGCATGAGTGGGAAGATGCTCTGGTGGCCTATGACAAGAAGATGGACACAAACAAAGATGACCCTGAGCTGATGCTGGGACGGATGCGTTGCTTGGAAGCACTTGGTGAATGGTAAGAGGGAATGCCTGAAGGCTGAGGAAAACTGGGTCTCTGTTCTCTAGATGCTGACATTCAGATGCACATTTTTTGCTGAATTCCTATTTACTCCTGCTTACTTGGAGTATTTGGGAGGCATCTCACTTTGTTCATTGAAGTCAGAATTGGTAACATCTCTAAGCGTTTTGGGACTGGCCATCTGGTCAGTTAATGTCTCTGGAAGAGAATCTGCAATGTTATAATCAGGTCAACCCTATTTATAACAGAGAAAGACACTGTAGATAGAGGAAACATTAAGGGAGCAGAACTTGTCAGAAAGTCATAAAAAGAGCTCATTGTGGCCCTCCTTTTTAAACTCTGATTAAAGCATGAGGGATTTCTATGTTTATTCAGTGTCAGACCCATGCCTTGCAGAAGGATGAGGTTTTCCTTATTAGTCTTTTCCAGCATTTCTTAAGCCTTGTCTTTGTAGACATCTAGTATTTCAAGTTTTGTGTCTCAAATATCTGTTGTCAACACATACAAGTGTTTGTGACAGGGTGAGTTGCTGGTGCCTTACAGCTCACTGTGTAACTGGGGGCTTCTGTTTTTTCTGGCTATTCAATTCCAAGAAGATAATTGGAGCAGGCACCCTGTTCACTGTGGCGTGCAGTTCTACCCAGGGGCAGGTGTGGGTTCCTCCAGGTTCCGTCTTGCTCCTCAGCTTTGCATGTGACAAGCTCTCTCCTGATGGGTCCTGACATGAACTCAGGGGATGGCACCACAGTAAAGAGATTCCTCTTCACTAAAGTAATTTTACAGCTAGAAACAGAACATTTTTCTGCCCTTTTTGTTTCTAAATAAGGGTGAGACATATAGGGTGCAGCTTTTCCAGTAGGGAAAATAGATCCTCCTGCTGAGCTTTCCTCAGTCAGCTTTTATACAAGTAGGCAGTTCTCACCAGGGATTTGAAGAATTTTTCTCTCCTGCAGGATGTGTATTTGTGTCTGAACTTCCTGCTTATTTGTGTATCAGCAAAAAATCTATGGAACAACAAAAGGACAATTTTCTTCTGTTGGAGTGAGATATCCTGGATCTGTTGATAGTCTGTAGTGATGAGAGCAGAGTCTTCAAGTTCTCTTGTGGAACTGGGTTCCAGCTCTGTGCAGGTGTTTTCACAATTCAGAAATGCTTTTGCAAAGTGCTGTCTGCTGCCTTGCAGCTGGTTCTAGAGATGGCATGCTGAGGCTGAGGATTCCATAGTTTGGCTGCTGATGCTCTTCAGTAGCATTCAACTTGATTGACTGTGCTGCTGGAGTCTGCTTGACAGGATAAGGCAGATAATCTAGAATTATATTGTGCAGCATCACTATTTCAGTACTCTGCTGTGATATTTTAAGAGTACAGCCAAAACATTATTAGCCATTTGTCTCCTCATGTAGTTATTCCTGTAGGACCCATGGTGTTTTATCAGCATCTATGAGTCCTGATTTACTGCTGTTGCTAGGTTTGGCTTGATTTTTCATTTGTTTTGTGGTTTATTTTTTTTTTTCCCTCCTGGGCCATTAAGCTGTCAGAATGACTATCTTGCCTGTGGCAGCCTGTAGTTCTGTTTGACTAACTCATCTTCCTTCTTGGGAGGGGAGGGAAAGACACCAGGGAAGGTGAGTTGTTCTCGCTCCCAGTTGGCAGCTGTTTCACTGCTACAGAGTATCCAGCCTGAGAAATCCTGGAACTGCAACACCCAGGGTAATTGGTTTGATTAGTGCAGCATTCACAGTTGATTTGAAAGAAATAATATAAAAAATCCTGATGCTTCCTCTCTGCTGGAGATGAAAGATTCAGATGCCCTCGGAGATCTTGCCGTGACAAGTCTTCATATGAGGTTGCAGCAACATTCATTCTGCAGTCTTTGTCTTCAGACTTGATGTGTTAATTCAAAATGTTTGCTACTAGGAGCCATGCCCAAGCTATCCAGATCAGATGTTTCTTCTACTGACACTTGCAAAAATTTTAAGCATCCATTTTTTGGTGGTGGTTTGTTTGTTTTCTTGAATTTTTTTTTTCTTTTACTATAGACTGGCATTATCAGTCCAATTTTAAAGTAGGTATTAACAGCTGCTGAGGAGCAAATACAAACTTCTCTGTATATTTTCAAAACATAGTGTGCCTTAAAATTATTTTCTGGTGATGGGATATTTGTCATCAGAATGGCATGGTTGAGTTGGCCAGAGGAGTCATATCCTATTCTCCACTCAATATAAAAAGAACCATGGGGCTGGTTGTTGTCTTTATCCATGGGAAGTGGTTGTTTAATGAGACAGAATTCTTGGAAGAGGCTTTTTGCTGATCAGAAATTGTGGATTCTTCTTAGGGGGCAGCTCCACCAGCAATGCTGTGAAAAGTGGACCCAGGTGAATGATGAAACTCAGGCTAAGATGGCCAGGATGGCTGCTGCTGCTGCTTGGGGTCTAGGTAAGGTACCTGGCATGAGGTGCAAGCACAGACAGTTTGAACTTACTTCGGAACTACAGAGTGCAGGAAACACCAACATCAAGTAACCACATTATTTCCACTGGGAAATGAAATAAATGTCGTTCCATATTGAAGTCCTTCGGAAAACCTGTGTTTACATCAAATCTCCCAGCGTGGTCTCCAGTAAGAGAGTGCTCTGAGCAGATATCAGTTGCTTAAATGCTCACTTTTGCTGGGCTTTACACTGAACAGAGCTCAGGCTGGAAATGAGATTAAAAGTCTTTCTCAGATTTGTGGCAGACTGTTATTTATAATGAGAACAGTATCTGTTGACCATTTTATAGGTTGTGAGTGCTGAGTAAACAATATGAAGTGGGAATAAATCTATAGTGGTCCAAACCTCCATTTGTGTTGTTAGTGAGGTATTTCCTAGAGAAGCTGATCAATCACTTGCTCTCTGCCAGCCTTTGCTAAGGAAAAATTAATCTTTTGCTTTGTAGGACACTAATTCATTCAAATGTTCTGGAAGTGTCAGAATTTTAATTGTTTCCTCACAAAGAATGAAAGAACCTTTTCCACAAGGATAACAATTTGTCTAGAAGAAAAATGCCTATGTTTTTCTTATCTGTAGCTATGTGTATGTTTATGTATATGATAGTGTCCCTACCAAAGACAAGCTGTTGGAGAAGTGACTAAAATGCAGAAGTACCACAGAGCACCGAGGCCTAGGCACTGATACCTAAGCATCACATCATAGCTGTGTTGTGTTCCCACAGCAGCAGGGAAGGCTGTTGAGTTCCTGAGGGTATCTGTGTCTCTGCAGGTCAGTGGGACAGCATGGAAGAATATACCTGCATGATCCCCAGGGACACCCATGATGGTGCATTCTACAGGGCTGTACTGGCACTGCATCAGGACCTTTTCTCACTGGCTCAGCAAGTAATTATCTTCCTTTGGTGGGATCCTAAAACTTGGTTTAAGATGTTCCAGGCTACAGAGTTTTGTGGAAAACCAGACTGTAGTAAAGCAGTGAATTGCCCAATAATGTTTTTTTCCATGGATATATTAGTCCTGGGTGATAGATCTTACCTTGTGTTTCCAGAAATACAGCAGTGAGTGTATTGACAGATAGTGGTGGTTCAGTGCTGCATAACATAAGAATGCCTTAGTCATTTTTTGGCTTTTTTTACTTCTATGCTGCTATTCTAGACAGGCAGAACACAAGGATTATCTCAGCAGAGGTTCTGTTCTACAAGGCACTGATTGTAAATTGCCAGGAATGCCTGAGACACCTGTAAGATTCTGCACTTCTGTCTCTTACAGCTTTTTCAGTGAAGTGCTCATATTTATCATGTACAATAATCTTAATTTTTCTGGTAGCACTGATAAATCTTGAATCTTAGATTGAGAACCAAGACAAAGAATGAGTATTAAACAGAGCTGTATTTGTAATGCTTGTTTGTCACAGAGGAGATTTGCAGAGCAGCTCTGTAGATGTCAAATGTGTTGTTTACTTTCCAAGGAAGCTCAAGTCCCATTTCTCAGAATTCTGTGCTGGCTTGCCAGCTTAGATAAAGGAGTAATTCAATCTGTGCTGTCAAAACCCGTACATAGATTTTTGGATGATGTGCACAGTAAAATTAACCAGGCATTCAAAAGGGTAGAGTTTGTGATTAACCTTTAACATTTTGAACACGAAAAGCTATAGGTGAGAGATTATATAATGGCTAGAACTAGAGCAGGATTTATTTCATGCTTGAGGAGCCTGTCTTAGTTTGAGGATGAGAAATGAAATTTGCTGTCCTGTAAAATTCATAAAATCCTATTGGGTTATGTAAAACAGTGAAAGCTATTTTCTTTCATTGTGTGGTATCAAGAGACATTTTTAGGTTCTTTTTTGTAACTCTCTTGCATTAAAACGTGAACCTTTCCTCTACAAACATTGTTAATGATGATCTCTATAATTACAGTAGGATTAGAAATAATGTAAACTTTGATTTTCTAGAAAGACAAACTTCAAACTGTGCAGGTGATGAGTGAAGCTCCCTTGACTTGCTTTTTATATGCCCTGGACACTGTTTTCCTGTCAAATCTTTCTACATATATAAGATCTTTTCCTAGTTCTTGTTGGAGAATGAGAGCAATGCCAGCTTTGTTCATGAGGTGGAAGAGCTGAACAGCAATTTTAACAGTTGACTCTGGATAAAGCACACTGCCTTTGCCCCAATATCTTGTTCTCTTTCAGTGCATTGACAAAGCCAGAGACCTGCTGGATGCTGAGCTGACTGCCATGGCAGGAGAGAGTTACAGCCGAGCCTATGGGGTAAGTGTAGCTCCCAGCCTTCATTCCCTTCACTGCTGCTTCAGGCTGCCTCTAAAAGCTGCATGAAACTTCAGAGTAGTGCTTATCTCAAACACGGCACCTATGGAAGCCCTCAAGCTAAATGGCTTTTGTCAGAAATACAGCTTTGTGGGGCAGCTTTGGGACAAACTAAAAGTGAAGTGATGTCCACCCTCTCAAAAGAAAGAAGAGTTGGTATTTGGGGAGTTTGAATCAGTGGGTTTGTACCAGTACAGAGCAGTTGATCCTTTATCTGTTGGGCAGCCTATGTAGTTAAGAGTTTGATGCCAAAATACTGTTCCTTAATTACAGATTTGTTCTGTAGTGATTGGGATGGAATGTGATTTTTTCCTTCAGGCCATGGTATCCTGCCAGATGCTGTCAGAGCTGGAAGAGGTTATCCAGTATAAACTTGTACCAGAGCGCCGTGAGATCATCCGCCAGATCTGGTGGGAAAGACTGCAGGTACATCTCTGGAAAGGGCAAGGATGGAGATGCTGATGGGCTGGCAGGAACAGCTTCCTTTTGAGTCAATGTGGTGGTTCAGCAAATCTTTCCATGTCTCATTTATCCCAGTAATATCCATGCTCAGATGGCTGCATGCTCCATCTCCTTTGGGCTCGTCCTGGTTGCCTAGGGTTTTGGTTTGGGCTTTTTTTTTTTCCAGGTTAATGTTCCTGAGGTCTCAGCTCATATGACACTTTAAAAGGGTGAACTAAGCCTTGAGAGAGATGTGTACAGAAGAGAGACACCAGTAACATCCCCAAGGCTGCTTATCTCAATATTGGATTACATCTGGAAATACTGGTTTAGATCAGGCTAGTTTGAACTTTTTACCTGGCTGGCTGCATTTTTAAGAAGTGAATTCCCTCCAAATGCTGGAAAACTGGTCAGGGGATTCACATGCTTGTAAAATAAAAGATTATCCTGTTCCTTTTGGACCTCTTACAAGAACATTTCCAGCTAATTGGTAACATTTAGGAGCATTACTTAGTGGTGCAATTGGCAGTGTTAGGTTTATGGTTGGATTTGATAATTGTAAAGATCTTTTCCAATCTAAATTACGCTATGATTGACCTTGACCTTTCAGAAGAGACCTTTAGCAATGATGATTTTCCTGTATTGAAAGAGAAGTTTGTGCCTGTCTTACTCTAAACATCAAAAATCTAAAGTACTTCTGAAAATTTAAATCAGACAAATATTTGTCACTATTTCCTTACAAGAGGCATCCCTACAGTGAAAGTGAATATCCTCAGATGCAGTAGTACATACAGGAATATGTTTAAAGAGGTGGGTGATTCCTGCAAGAGAAAAAGGAAAAAATGGCATAATTAAGGTCAAATGCTGCCCAAAGGAAGAACTTTTCCCTGTGCAGAACTCTTCACTGGCACTGCAGTAATCTGCTAGCTTATGAAAGCCTGCTGGATATTTTTTAGCTGTTTGGGAAACTGTGACAAAGACTTTCATCTCCCATCTGCATTCCTGTCTGAAAAAGCTCAAGACCATTCCACTGGGGTAGAGAAACTGAAGTGGCAGGAAGCATAATGTCTGAATTACAGCTTTTTATAGTCCTGAAAGCAGTACATACAGTTCTTGAATGTTTTATAGGTGTTTCTTAATAGTTTTCAAATGCCCGTTGGAAGAAGTTTATTTGGTATTAAGGAACAAACTTTGCCTGACTTCCCAGTCCTCAACTAGGGAGAAAAGTGGAAAGAATAATTTCTTTGGTGCTAGGGTACTTGGTGCCACTGGAAAATGTTTTGTTTACCTCAAAAGCAAGCAGTCTCTGGCTGAATAGAAACTCTGGAGCATCACTGTTACCCTGTACTTGGCCACTATATCAGACACCATGGATTTAGTTGTTACAGTCCCTTCCACATTCTACTTCTCTATAGGGTCCTTGAGTGTTTGAGATACAGACTCATCCTGCTCTGACAGGGTTGTGCCTCTCCCATCAAACAGACAATGCTTGCACAAGCAGCACAGGAACTGCAGTTTCTGGCAAAAAACAGTTTAGAGGTGCCAACCTCCAAAAGCAATACATGCAAGGAAAAGGAAAAGAAAAAGGGCAATAATAAAAATACCTTTGCAACCATTTGGTTTTCTACCTTCTCCATGTTGAGATTTAAACCAAAAATAGGTGGAGAAGGCACTTTGGCAGGCACTTTGACTCACTTAGGAATTGTATGAAGAATTTTTCTGGTTCTTGGATGCATTTCAGCTTTAGGAGCTTTTCTCGCTTCTATTAGAGGATATCCTTAGACTGCAAGCACTGAGCTTCCTGCAGATTGTGAGAGCCAGGGGCTGACCCTTCTTCATGCACTGTGGTGTTAAAGAAATAGTTCTGGTATCAGTCTGCTGGGAATTATGGGCACAGATGTTTCTGTCTTGATGGAAGTCCCTTCAGATTCTGAATCAAGGCTCTGTCCAGTACACTGGACACCAAACACTAATAATTTCTCCTTTCTTTTTCCTCTCAGGGCTGTCAGCGAATCGTGGAAGACTGGCAAAGAATATTGATGGTCCGGTCTCTTGTTGTGAATCCTCATGAGGACATGAGAACTTGGCTCAAGTATGCCAGCTTGTGTGGCAAGAGTGGGAGGCTGGTGAGCATTGTCAGGCTCTCTCCTCTTCAGCAGGTTTTCAGATAATTACCTTTGGTGTGCTGCTTCAGCCTTGAGCATTCCTGAATGCTTTCATTACCCAAGTGGGATGGGCTTTCCTCTGAGGAAGAAACTAGTCAGAAATTGTTGAAATGCTAAAATTGTAACCAGCACAGAGTTCATGCTTGTAGCCAGGGTTATTTTTGTGGGACTTATGATATACCTGAGAGCCCCTGGACCAATTTTTTAATGCATGCTATAACTGGAAGTTTTTATGCAGTAAATTATTAATAATACCTCTCTCTGCTAGAGGGGAGAGTCAAGCCTAAAATGTGATGTTACTGTTGAATATTGCACCACAAAAATTATCACCAAATACTTGAAACAGACTTTACACTTTCTGTGACTTCTGAAATGAGAATCTAATGCTCTGATCCAAAGGAAGATTTATGGTTTATCCTGTGGTGTTCTTATGAGTCCAGGGAGTCTGCTGTGTCTGTTCTGTCTGGAGGGTCAGATGTACTTTTTTCAGTGTTGGGCAATTCTGAAGCAATGTGAGCTGGAAGTAACAATGAACTCATTTTAACCTGCTTTTTATCTTTGCCACTTCTCCAGGCATTGGCCCACAAGACCCTTGTGCTACTTCTGGGAGTAGATCCATCTCGACAGCTGGATCACCCCCTGCCAACAGTGCACCCCCAAGTGACCTATGCCTACATGAAGCACATGTGGAAGAGCGCCCGGAAGGTACAGAGAGCAAGGGAGGGCTTGCTTTCACTGCTCAGGATTTGTGCAGTGCCATGCATGTTAACTCTTTGTGATCCCCATAGAACAAGGGCAAGGCTGGAGGTTTTACTTTTGCTCCTCTAAAAAAAGAGTAACTAATTCCTTTCCTTACTGTTATTCAGATCGTAAACTTTTTATTTCCTTTAAATCTCTGTAAGGCGGAGAAAACCTGGGCCAAATTTTATTTAATGTATGGAAAGATTATTTTTGCTAAGCCAGTGGCTGGTACCCGAAGGATGCAGCCAAGAATAATGGTCAATAGTAGCTCTTTAGTCCTGTGTTGGTTTGCTACTTGACTTTTCATCCACTGTTTGGATTGCCAGGTCTCTACACTGTACCTGTGGTCAGGATTACATGCTGAAAGAGGGAAGTAAAGGAGGATTTATTATCAGTTTTAGAAGTGTCCTAAACAGTTTGCACTTAGGTGCCGAGCAGAACTGATTTTTACTCAAGAGATTATCAGAAATTTCTAGCTGAAAGACAAGAGTTTTGTCATGGGAACAATTTGGCTCCAGAGAGCCCAGGGTGAATGTTTTTGACATTGCAACACAGGGAGAATTTACATAATCAAATCCAATAAGCTCCAGACTGGATAAGTTATCTTTTTTTTAATATACATTAAAGCCTCCATTTATCCTCATATTCTGCCACTTCTTTTTAATTTTTTCTGCCTTTGAGATTGCCAGCACTGGAGCAGAGCAATTGCTGTGGGAAGATTGCCACAACTAACTGTTCTTTATTTGAATTAAAAAGGCAGAAGGAGCTGTTGCTGAGGCCCTGTTCTGTTGGCTCTACTGTAAAACAGTGAAATTGCCTCTAATCATCTTCAGTAGATGACCCCAGAAGTATGTGGGGTCTCTGCCTGTCTCTGTGAGGGAAACACAGAGACTTGTGTTCAAGAAATAGACTGACATGATACAGGACACTGGTGCAATGGTGGAAAGCAGAATGAGAGCAGACACAAATATTAAGGGAGTGAGAGAACTCTAAAATTAACTGATGCAAAAATAAGTGGAGCCCATGAAGATGGGGGAAAACTGATACCAAAATAGATAAATAATACGTAGTGATATTGTTAGTGACACAATACATACCTGGTGATGTGTGTAGTTGTATGTATCTGTGTGTTCACTTAATTTGGTATCCTAGGCAACAAGCTGCTGGTGTAGGCTGGTATGGTGGGAAATGACCATTTTTTCTAGCTCACCAGTTCAAGGTTCCTTTATTGACCTAAAATGTTTTTGGTACTGCTATTTTGGCACTTGTCAAATCCAGCAGGAAAAAAGCTGGCATCTAGAAGGAAACCAGCCATACTGCACTTGCAGAGCTCCACAGCAATCTTTTCTCAAAAAAAACAGATAAAAATGGATAAATAAACCCTATTACATTTCTTTTAACAAGGATTCTTGCCAGCAGCTGCATTCTAAGCCATGTCCCATAAAAAGGATGCATACAAACTTAGGAATTCAGTTGTTCTGGAAAACTTACTGTTTTCAGTCTGAAATGCTCCATCTCTCAGTTTATGGCGATCAGTTTTCAATATTAATGGAAACTGAAAAGCAGATAGTTGGGTGTGTCTAGATTTGAGAGCGGCACATAATAAAATGATAACATTCTGTGTTGATACTGTTTGGCAGCATATTTTGTCTATTTTTAAAGGATGTCTTGCATAAGTATTTATAAGATTGTTATTTACACTCACACTCCCCATAGTCCCTTCTGTCTAGGTTGCCAGCTGTGGAATGCACCACATGAGTGTTATGAGTGTGATCCTTTCTTTTATTTCACCCTGGGCTAAAACCCTTTTTCCTCACCACTGACTTGTGCATGCTGACATTTGAACAGGATAGATGAGGCATTGGAGCTCAGGTGGTTCTTGTCTCTAGAATAGCTCATTCCTATAGATACACAGAAGTAAATTAGGCTTCTAGCAGCATATTCTGCAGTTCCTAACCTGAAATGACCTTGCAGTTTGCAGGAGCTTTACTCTTAATTCTTTCCAGTGAAGCATGCATACTTTTTTCTTAAATCTTTATTCTTTGGTTTTCCTACCCCAGAATTCTTTCCAAGGAATTTTAAATTTTTTTTTTCCCTTAGAATTTGGTAGTGCAAGTTGTTTTAGCGCTACTGCCCTGGTAATATTCTGGCAAAAGAGCAATTCACATTTGTACTTTAATAACCTTAGGAGAAATGTAGACTTTATGTGTTGAAACAACTCAATTTTAATGTCCCATAGTGTGTACTTCAATACTTCATGCCTAGCCAAAGCTGAAAGGTTAGGAGAGAAGATCAGGAAACTGCAAGTTTTCCTTCAGGCACTATTTTATTTATTTTTTTTTAATTAATCATGCTCATGCTCAGCTGCAGTGAGGTATCTCTGTATCGCACACTGTGTGGACAGTAACAGGACATTCTCCTGTACAGGTGACCCTGTTGCTTTGGCAGAGTTGAGTTCTTGCACATCAGAGCATGGTGTTAACCTGTGTTGTGGTCACTCATACCTTTGCCTCTCTGTCTGTACAGCAGCAAAGGTGTGCCTGGCATCAGAAGGATGCAGTTATTTGTTCCTCAGTTTAGCAATTTCAGAGACAAAAAGCATCTCTAACCTCTTCATTTATTTGGACATATTTAAAGCGTAAAGTGACTTTAGAGCGATGTCAGTGGCTGAAACGCTTTGAAAGAAAACAAAACCATGTATTTTTATTTCTGTGAAAATCATTTCTATTGTCTTTCTCCTTGAGGAGTTTATTTAAGCCCTGTGGTCCTCACTCCCTCCATCATCCCTTTGCAGATCGATGCATTCCAGCACATGCAGCACTTTGTGCAGACCATGCAGCAGCAGGCTCAGCATGCCATAGCCACCGAGGACCAGCAGCACAAGCAGGAGCTGCACAAGCTCATGGCACGGTCAGTACAGCCTCTGGGGCACCCTTTAGCTCTGCACTCAAACTCAAGGCTTTCCTGAGCTGCAGGGTCCCTGCAGGTGACACATTTCAGACTTTCCTTAAAAGAACAGGATTTCTCATTTAGCTCATTTAGCTGCTTGGATATTACATTCTTACTTACCATGTATTTCATGTTATTGGGACACATCAAACTGAAGAAGCTTGTATTTGTTGCTGGTGCCTGGATGTATTTTTCCAGTACTGTGGCTCACTGGCAGAAGGCAGAGCTTGCAGCATGTCTGTTTCTTTGCTTTTCAAGAGATTTGGTCACTAGAAAAGAAACCCTTCCCACATGCCTGGCACATCTGTATTAAGTACACAGACTGCCAAGCACAACAGCAGTCTTTGGGCAGGAGGTGCCTAGCATGTGACGGTCTCTTATAATACTGATGCATTAAAAACACTTTCTCCATTTTTCTCTGTGTATTTGTAGGTGCCAGATTTTTTTTTTTTCAGTTTAAATTAAAAATTGCATAGTGCTTTCTATTGAAGGTTTGCTTTTTTTTCAAGGAAGGTATGCACTCAATTTGCTTTTATGAGGCATTATCTGATTTTTTCAGAGACTATAATGGAAAACAAATTAGTATTGATTTGCATACAGTATTTATCTTGCAAAATACTTTCTGGAAAACTCAAAACACAGAAAGAACAGCCATGTAACTGTGGCATTTAAAGCCTGCTGAGCGAGCAAAGTATTAAGTTCTGCACAACCCCACCCTGCTGCAGTAAAAATATGTTGTTTTTCCTTTCCTCTAGGAGGGAGTGACTTAATGGGGTTCTGGCTGGGGGAAGAACAGTTCCTCTATATTTCCATTGTTTGTCTGTCAATATTCTCCCCAGAAGGCTCCTTCTTATGGTGCTCAGTACAGCTCACGAGCACGTGTGTGTGCATTTTATAAGCACACAGAGATGAAGTCTTTCGATGTTACTGTTACCTACTTCTTCCATTTATTTTATAACTCATACAGATGAGAAAAAAAGTTTGATCCTCACCTTTCCTCTTAAATTAAACCTTCAATTAGTTAGTTCTACTACAAGCAAGATGGAAATATTTTAAATCTTGAATCCAGCAGGAGAGGCTTCCTGACTGGATTCACCACACAGAATGTCTTTTAGACTCCAGATAGCAAGCTTGCCTTTTAATCAGAGGCTTTGTTTTCATTTTAAGTTTTGAATTAATAATCCCTTTGCTTAACTAGGTGTTTCCTGAAACTGGGTGAGTGGCAGCTGAACCTGCAAGGCATCAATGAGAGCACCATCCCCAAAGTCTTGCAATACTACAGTGCTGCAACGGAGCATGACCGCAACTGGTACAAGGTCATTACAGAAAAGTTCCCAGATAAATTTTATCAAATCCCACATTGCAGGAAAGGAAGGTGTTCATTGGAAGATCTCCTATACCTGTCTGCTTTGTTTCTTCCGGTTGGATTATAAAAAAGGAACCAAAAAGCAGAAAAAGTGGCCCAAGGCAACCATGAGATTCTTGTTTAGAATTTGATCTGGTTGGTAAAGCTAGGCCACAGTTCAGTTTCTGTTCTTGCTTTTGAGACTCTCTCCTGTTGTCAGTTAGCAATGAAGGAGAAAGAAAATGGAAAAATTTAACTTGTTCTCAGACAGTATACTTGAACAAAGAAAGTGGCCCTGTTGTTAATTCTCCAAAGAGCCTTTGATTTCAGGGTTGTGATATTTCAATTAATATTTGGTGCCAGATCTTCTCCTGCAGTGACAGATGTGCTTCAGTTGGAGAAGTGCTCCTGGACAAGGTGCAGTTCCCTCTGAAGGTCCAGCAATGATGTGGAGAAGTCCAGTTTTTCTCAGGAGTTTAGTGGAGAAAGGGCTACTTTAGTGTCCTAAAATCTCTGGTTTTATCTTGATAAGAAATGTTGGGCTCTACCCCCTGGCTGGAGCATCTCCCCATGGGATGCAGTAATTTTATCAGTGCCACAGTGGGACTCAATGGCCATTAACAGAAGAGAACTCCCTGCAGGAAGGATGGCTTGTGAAAAGATAAAGAACACTGCCCCACCTGGTTTATAAAATATGGCCATTAACAGGAGATGTCCCCTTTGGAAATAAAGAACACTGCCCCAGCTGGTTTCAATGGATGGCCCATTAGCAGAATATCTCCCACAGAGATCAGGATCACTGCCCCACCCTCAACAGATGGTGATAGAATAGATACCTGTGATCACATCCTGTATTGTAACCCAAGACAATTATATCTCACAATTACAAAATGCCTGGTGCAGAAAGGAGTAATATTCCTTCTGACTTCTGTTCTTTGCTGTTGGCAGGCCTGGCATGCCTGGGCTGTGATGAACTTTGAAGCAGTGCTTCACTATAAACATCAAAACCAGGCCAGAGATGAGAAGAAGAAACTGCGTCACGCGAGCGGAGCCAGCATCACCAGCGCCAACACCGAGGGCAGCAACAGTGAGAGCGATGCAGAGAGCACTGAGAACAGCCCCATCCCATCCCCAGTGCAGAAAAAAGTCACTGAGGTACCCCCCTCCTCCCTCTTCATGTTGAGAGATTGATACTTACTGCTTAGACACAGAAAAATTGTATAGGCTCAATTAAAGTAAATGATTATTACCTGTGACCTGAAGTGCTGTCATAGTGCACAAATAGATTCTGCAGTTCAGGCCTTCAGGGAAGACTCTGAGGACTCTTTCATTTACCAGTTATAGTGAGGTGGTAGTTTTTAGGCTGCTTTGTTGTCCATAGCTTTGCAAACAAACTGAAGTATAAAACCACTTTACAGCCTTTTCCCTGCCAGGCTGAAAGACCTTTGTGTAGTCAAGTAAAACATAAAATTATAGGAGCAACATGTCCTGTGAAGAGTAGGAGCAGAAATCAGCTACAAAGGGGATTAGGTCTATATTTCCACATATTTCTTCCTCTTTCCCCTTCTTGAGTTTAGGATTCATGTGGGCTATTGTGCTTGCATAGAACTAATGGAGCAATTTTCATTCCAAAAGGATTTGTCCAAGACCCTCCTGATGTACACTGTCCCTGCTGTCCAGGGTTTCTTCCGATCCATTTCTCTGTCTCGAGGAAACAACCTACAAGACACTCTAAGGTACATAATAAAGCACACAGTAAATGAAATCCAGCTAATAAGAGCACATGGTTTCAGATTAGGTAGAACACATTTCTGCTCTTTGTTGTTATGGTTGAATTAAGTGAGTGCTTTGGTCCAGGCTAATTTTTGTTAAAAGGATTATTCTTGCTGTCTGAGGATTCTGAGAAGAAAAGTTGCTTGTAAATGGCTTGTGGGTTGGATTGTTTGTTTGTTTGTTTTGTTTGTTTGGGGGTTTTGTGGTGGGGTTTTATTGGTTGGTTGATTGGTTGATGTATTTTGTTATGTTTTGGTTGTGCTTTCGTTTCTCTGTTCCTAGCAAAAGTATTTCTCTTTTTCAGAGTCCTTACTCTGTGGTTTGACTATGGCCATTGGCCTGATGTGAATGAGGCTTTGGTAGAAGGAGTCAAGGCAATCCAAATAGACACTTGGCTGCAGGTAAATAACACAAAGAGAAATCCCAGTTCTGGGGGTAGTTTGGGGATTTGCTGCGTGATATCCATTATGATCCCTTGCTAAACAATCCTCTGTAGGTGAGTGCTGAGAGCAGTGTGCAGCACAGTCTGTAACTGATTTAGCAGAAAAATGAGAAATGTTTCTGTATTTATATGCAGATCAGTACATATTAATGAGAAAGAATGAAAATTCTTAAATTAAAGATGATGTGCATTGAGTGGTGGTCAAGTATAAAACACCACTGTCCTGCTCTGATGTAGTTCACAATCTGCTTCAGGATTGCCTTGTAGAATGATTATTGTAATTAAATTTAAAAATACTTTATTTCCTATGTAAGCATTATACTTCAAGAGGCATCTTTCCATAGTAGGATCCAGTAACAGTTTTGCACAGAACACTTGTGAGCTCATTGAGCTGTTGCATATTTGTTTGGAACCATGTGTTACCTCTGACCAACTCAAAAATGAGTGGTGGGCTCCCCGTCTCCTTTAGAGGCTGTGAAGTATCTAAGAGAGGGCAGGACAGCTGGTGCACTGAACACATGAGGTGACAGGAGTGTTTATTCCCCTTGTCCTTGCTCCTAGGTTATCCCTCAGCTGATTGCCAGGATTGACACCCCTCGGCCCCTGGTGGGACGTCTCATTCACCAGCTGCTCACGGACATCGGGCGCTACCATCCCCAGGTGAGTGGTGGCACACAGCAGCAATTTTCACACACAGGAGTCCCAGCAAGTGATGACAGTGAGGATGGGGATAATTTCTGTTGCTGCTGCTTTCACTTCAGCACTGCTTACATAAAAATGGAAAGAGGTGAATGAGCCATGCAGCCTGGGAAGAACTCTCTGTCTAATGTAATTTAATGTCTGCTGGGTAGTGTAAATCACCTTAAATGTCTAAGAATCTACCACTAAGAATCTACCTCACAAGTTTTATCTAGATTTCTTTCCACAGTGTGGAATATCACAAAATCCTAAAACCTATTTTTGTTTTTCAAGTTTGAAAGAGGCTTTCAGTGTCAGTGAATTGAAGCCTTGGCAGTCTTTTGGGTCAGAAGACTTCCAGTAGGAAATTCCTATCACCATTTTCCAGAAGCAAGCTTGCTTCCTCCAGTTTATCCCTAAAGCTGCTGTTTGTTAATGCTTTGCTAATTATTTAAATTCATCTAGCTCTTCTGTGGGGTTCTAAAGTATTATTGGTTGCTATCCTTTGCAGGCTTTGATCTATCCTTTGACTGTGGCTTCTAAATCTACAACCACTGCTCGGCACAATGCTGCAAATAAGATCCTGAAAAACATGTGTGAGCACAGCAACACTCTGGTGCAGCAGGCAATGATGGTGAGTGCTCAGTGTAGCATCCAGTGTGTTATGTTGGTCTTATTTCAATTATAATAACATAAAATGAATATTCACTGTTGATTCTGTTCAAGTATAATTTATTTGGGGTATTTGCAACTGGTAGAAGTTACTGTATTAGTGTAATTTTCAGAGAAAGCTTTCATTTTAAAATAATTCACACACTCAGTTTTTGTGTTTCCTTATGAATAAATTTAGAGAAGAAATACATGAAAAAGCTTTGTTCCATAAAGATATGTTTTTGCTTAATGGAAAGTAGAAACAAAACTTACTGAGCATAGCATGGAAAGAGTAATGTAATTAATTTGATAAAAGATTTTATGAATAAATGAAAAATAATGCTTTCAGGCCAACCTGCACAAGCATGTAGAAAATTTCAAAGATAGCAAATAAGGTGAGAAAAGCCTGGTTAGCTTCTTACAGAGAAAAAATGTGCCATCACTGTGGAAGCTCTTGTGGCTCCCTCTGGCTGCCAGGAGCAAATATTTCATAACATTAGAGAAGAAAGGAGTTTTGCAATTTGAAGTCAGGACACAGTCCCAAGGATTTCTTTGGACATTTAATCTTTTTTACCTGTCCTGAAACAGGTGAGTGAAGAGCTAATTCGTGTGGCCATCCTATGGCATGAAATGTGGCATGAAGGGCTGGAAGAAGCATCTCGTCTGTATTTTGGAGAAAGAAATGTAAAGGGAATGTTCGAGGTGCTGGAACCACTTCATGCAATGATGGAGCGAGGCCCTCAGACTTTAAAGGAGACATCCTTCAATCAGGTATCAGCAAATGGCCAAGAGGCTGTTCTTCAGGACAGCCACCTGCCAGATGTGTTACAGGAACCTTTGCCATTTAGCACAAAAAGTGAATCTCTTGGGACTCATTATGTTAATTGCAGATTTCATTATTGGTGTTGATCTTCAGATCTGTGGCACTTTTGGTGACTGTAAGAGGCCATGGTAGTCTGAATTGCCCTGGAGTCTTGCATTGGCAGAGTGTCTGATAGGGACTGGAAAACAAGGGCTGCTCTGCAGTTAATTATTCTGCTTTCTTCACAGTAAGCACTAGCACAGATAACAGAATTAACTGAGCTTGTAAGCCTCCTGTTGAAGGGTGATTCTAAGTATTCAATTGCCTCCTATAATGAAGTCTACTTGTGATCAATGTTGTTTGATAAAGTCAATGCAGATCTTGGATCCAAGGATTTCTGCATCCTTAATTCTGATCAGCTATAAAAACGTGAGATCAAGTATTTGTACTGCAATTTGAAAAGAGACTTTGATGCACTTTGTAAATGTTAAGTGGTCTCCACCTGTTACCCTACATGTTGAAATCCTTTTTTCTGTTGTTTTAATCCCTAGGCCTATGGCAGAGATCTCATGGAAGCTCAAGAGTGGTGCAGGAAGTATATGAAATCAGGAAATGTCAAAGACTTAACTCAGGCTTGGGATCTCTATTATCACGTGTTCCGACGTATCTCAAAGCAGCTGCCACAGGTGAAGGGAAGATTCAGGTCTTCTGTGGGTCTTACAGTGCAAGCTGTCAATACCAACCTTTGCTTTGTGTTTTCTGGTTATTCAAAACATACTAATTCAGTATTCTGGAAATAGGGTTTGCTGCAAATTTGGTGTTTACGCAGCACTTCCTGGAAGTGCCTGAAATGTTCTAGGTCCCTTGACAGCATGAACTCTTCAGATGCTTCTATGAGATTGAACTGAAATTCTAAGGTGTTGTATTTCTCTTGGTTTTGGTAGCTCACTTCTTTGGAACTACAGTACGTGTCACCAAAACTCCTGATGTGCCGGGACCTGGAACTGGCAGTGCCAGGAACGTACGACCCCAACCAGCCCATCATACGGATCCAGTCCATTGCACCCTCCCTGCAGGTCATCACCTCCAAGCAGAGGCCCAGGAAGCTGACACTGATGGGTGAGAGACAGCAGTTTCCACTTTGCTATTCCAGTATTTATACAGTTTTTGCTCTTAGGTCAAACTATATATCTACCTGGTGAAACCTTTCCTTTCAGGTGAGGTTTTTCTTAGTCGGTCTGATTTCCACATTTTCCAGTTTTTGGATTTATGTGTGTTTACTCTTGTCTGTCTGTTCAATGAGAATAAACTTTTGTGCACTAATTGTTTTGCAGGAAGCAATGGGCATGAGTTTGTATTCCTTCTGAAAGGTCACGAAGACCTTCGCCAAGATGAAAGAGTGATGCAGCTTTTTGGTTTGGTCAACACCCTGCTGGCAAATGACCCAACTTCTCTTCGTAAAAACCTCAGGTGTGTGCTCTGGGTAATCACTGAAAGTGCTTGTCCATGTGGGATTCCTTACACAGGTGCAGCTTTGCAAGTAAACCACAAGCAGCTCTTTTGTGAAGAAATGGCAAATCTTGGAGCTAAGTTAATTAAAAACAGCATTCATATAATTCAAACACGGGGGAAATGTATCTGAGAGGATTGTTGGTTTTATTCAATTGAAGTTCTATCTTGTAAATTGTTATGGTCTTTGAAGCAATGCCTGTTTCAAGACACCTTGAGCACTGCCTTAGGAGCCTTTCCTTGCCAGAGACGTTTTTTTATAGTCACTAAATAGCTTGGTAAAAGTCACAGAGTGCAATTCTGCAGCGTCTTTCAAGCAAGAACATAGCAAATATAATGTGCAAATAACAGATCACCATGGGTGACATAACATGTACCTTCTGAAAGCAGCCTTTCAGTGAAAACCACATAAACTTTTAGCTTGTCTGTAGATTATCTGGCAACAATCTCTGCAAAATGGGTGTTTGAAGTCTGTTTGAAAAGCCAAGCAGAGTAACTATTGACAATTTGGACCAGGATGGGATTTAACAGTAGCGGTTTTAAGCATCTCAAAATCTAGTAAGTTACAATATACAACAATTTGAGCTGTGATTCTCCATTTTTCCCATAGCATCCAGAGATACGCTGTTATTCCACTGTCCACAAATTCAGGCTTAATTGGCTGGGTGCCCCACTGTGACACACTGCACGCCCTCATCCGAGACTACAGAGAGAAGAAAAAGATCCTGCTCAACATCGAGCACCGCATCATGCTGAGGGTGAGGGCCAGCTGCCTGAGCTTCTGCTGCTTTCTTTCAGGACACCAGTGTCTTAATGGTGCAAGGTTTCCTCCTCTGCCTCTTTTCTGATTGTTACAATAAATTTAAAATATTAGATAAGAGTTATAGCTTGCCATATGCTTGTTTCTCCTTCCCAGTTTTAGCCAAAAGCTGTTGCCATCTGGTGACTGATACGTGTTTGGAATTTTGCATGACTGTGATGTGTCTCATACAAGGTGCTGTGCTGCTGGCATTTCAAATGTTGTGCCTAAGCAGCAGGGCCAAAATTAGACTGGAGAAACTGAGCACTACTAGAAAATTTGGAATTTCCTGCCAAAAAGGAAAGTGCCATCCCAGAAGACTTATTTGGATAATGGTTTTTGAAAAATACTTACCTTTGCAGTTTTTTAGTTAAATAGGGCTGTGGGCTACTGATTTTGTAGATACTAAATCATTTGCTATCCCATTTAAAAAGAATGCTTCACTTTCATGTGATTATCTCACTCTGTTAGAAACATACTGGTCAGTTTACAAATAATTTAAGTATAAACTTGATATAAAATTATTAATGATTACTGTGTTTCTCACAGTACAACCAGAGACTACTGGAGGTGGCTTTTTAATTTGCTGAATGTCCCTTCTGAATTATAGATGGCTCCAGACTATGATCACCTGACCCTGATGCAAAAAGTAGAAGTATTTGAACATGCTGTCAATAACACAGCTGGGGATGACCTTGCCAAACTGCTGTGGTTGAAAAGTCCAAGCTCAGAGGTGAGTTCAACACAAACACTGGCAAACAGCAGAGTGTGTAATTATCTTCTCTGCAGAATGAGTGAGAGATGGAGTTTATTTATCCCAAACCCCAGCTGAATCACTGCAGAACATGTGTCTGCACATATATCCTCATGTGAGGGGCTTTACAAGGCTCAGAGCACAAGTGAAGTGCAAAACACAAGACTGGAGATTTTAGTCTTCACATACTCTGCAGGGAAGAGAAAAGCAAAGTCCCAGAATATATTCCCTTAATGATTTAGATATCTAATTCAAGGGCACAGAGTATTTGAACCCCCTCAAACTTACGAGGTACTGAACCTAAGCAGATCACAGTTCTGCTTTGTGAAAAATACAAATGGTTAATGCATCAATTATAATATAATCTGAAACATGTAACATACCTGCCTGCCTTTTTCTCTTTTGTCTCCACTTGTAGGTATGGTTTGACAGAAGAACAAATTACACCCGTTCACTAGCTGTGATGTCAATGGTTGGGTACATTTTGGGCCTTGGGGACAGGTAAGAAAAGCTGTAAAAGTTTCTTTTATTTAGAAGAACAGTCTGTGCAGGCATATCAGTTCATTTCTTGAGTCTGTTCTTGTGATAACGTCTTCCATTGTGGTTGCTGCTGGGTTGTAGTGGTGCCATCTTTCAGGTCATGATTATGCTGCTGTTATTCTCAGCACTGCAGCTAAGAGATGTAATTTGTGTATCTTGAGTACAAATAAGACTTTCTTCCTTTTTGAAATGAATACACATGGAATTACATGAAGGACCGCAAGTTCTAATTTTGCCCTTTAACAGAATAGGAAATCTATCTCCATCCATTTTATTAAAAATATTAACTTCCAAAATACTTCTCAAGACAATGTATATTAGATTTAAAATCTGTAATGCATAAACAGCTACACCCTTGAATGTTTTAATAACAAGAGCTCTTATTTCTGACCTTTAAAGTCTCTAACATGAGATTATAAACCTTTGAAAACGCAATTAAAACAAAATTGGAAAATGTAAGCATGAATACAGCACTGCAGTTTTGTTAGTCTGGATTGATTTTCTTCTACTTTGTTGGTAAAACAATTTGTGTTACTTCAAGTGCAGCATAATGCATTACATTTTTTCTACACTAAAAAAAAGTGAAAAAACTTAAATCAACTGGAAAAAAATATCCTAACTGGAAAAATAAACATTCATATCTAAGAAATGTAGTGACCATTCTTGTCCAGGAGATTATTTATCTTCCAAGGTGAGAAGATCTCGAACTCATGAGGGGTAATTACAATTGTAATGTGACAGCTGCACTGTCAGGAAGGTTTCCTGTTCATCCTGAGATTGAAGATCTCAGACAAGCAAGCCATCACTGGCTGTTTTTGTTCATGAAGATAAATTTATTTTCAGACTGGAGCTGCTGTGATTCACTTTGGGTTTTTGTAATGGTCTGTCACCAATGTTCTGTTTTTTCTCCCACTCCTTCACCAAAGACATCCTTCCAATTTGATGTTAGACAGACTGAGTGGAAAGATCCTGCACATTGACTTTGGGGACTGTTTTGAGGTAAGTCTTTGTATTTGGACATGACATTTTCAGTAATACTTCACATTTTCTGGTGGAACAGAAATTAATCTGTAAGCCAGGACAAACTGACCTTGGAGTCTAATCCTGGGAAAACTCTTTGACTCTCCTTTGAGCCTCCCTTTACCTACAGGCAAGGTGAAAATAATAGTCACTTTATCTTGGAAGTATGTCTTGGGGATTAGCTGACCACTGAATAAGCAAAGAGGTGTTAGCATCACTTCCATTAAATTAAAGCAATTAAAGTTGCTGCTAGGCAGTTTATGTTGCTGGCCACATGCTTGAGCTTTCCCTTTGTTTTCAAGTTAATCATCTAGCTTCTCCCAGTAATTTGTGAAAACTGAGGAACATAAAGCTGTGACTTTATTTCCTATTTGGAATAGAATCTTCAAGATTGTAGGAAAAAGATCCCAGTACTTAATAACTTTTTAAAACTAGTAAGTTAGCTATTAATTCACATACTCTCCATCATCATGTGTTTAGGTTGCAATGACAAGAGAAAAGTTCCCTGAGAAGATCCCATTTAGATTAACAAGGATGCTGACAAATGCTATGGAGGTAAGCATTCCCTCTGATTTGGAGGGGAAATTGCAATAATTTCTCAATTTCTCCTGTATTTTTTTGTTGTGGCTAAACTTTACCACTCCTTAAGAACAGGGGTGTTAATATTTCAGCTTCATTTTCTGTGAGTTAAAATATCTCCTGTGACATCTGCGGTACATTACAGTGGAAAGCAACTCTTTAGTTAGAAAACAAACTACCCCAAAATTCCTCCAATTTCTTAGGCCTTCCTTTAGTTTCCCCATTTCAAACAGCTGTTTATAACAACCAGACACAGTCAGTTGCACAGTACTTTACAAATATCATCCTCATGGAGCAGAGAGCTTCTTAGTTTGTAATTAATGTGTCTCTTAATGAACAAAGTGTAGTGAACTCTAGTTCAAAGCGACTTGCTGCTCCCTATGTGTTGGGGTTAGAATTGCAGAGTAAACAAAGTGGTTGATTCACTTCTTTTTTCTTCCAAAGGTGACAGGCCTTGATGGGAACTACAGGATCACATGTCACACAGTGATGGAAGTGCTGCGTGAGCACAAGGACAGTGTCATGGCTGTGCTGGAAGCCTTTGTGTATGATCCCTTATTGAATTGGAGACTGATGGACAGTAAGTGATTCTGATAACATACTGACAGCAAGAGAATGTTCATAAAAGAAATGAAAGCCTGAAATCCAGTGTGTTTTCAAGCAGTCTGATCAAACTGTTCATTTGCTATTTCTGTGTGCACACAGTTTTAGGCATTTTAATATAAAATTACAGCAGTGATCAGGAGATGGAAATTATTTTAAGGTGACATCAAATCTGGAGAAGGAGAAAGGCATCCAGATCTGTATTGTTTGTGGACAAATTTGCTCTGAAACACTGAAAACTGCAGTTCATGCTTTCCAACTCCTTGTTTTCTTGCAGCAAATACAAAGGGCAATAAGCGCTCACGAACAAGAACAGACTCCTACTCAGCCAGTCAGTCAGTAGGTGAGTAGAAAAGATGGTAGCTGTCACAAATAGGCTTTTCAAATTAGCTGATTAACAGCCTTGCTAATGTTTCCAGAAGAATATTTCATCTGCTTTTCAGCTTCACATTTATGCTTTTTTGTTTCCATGTTTTGTTTTTTTTCAATAGAAATGTTGGACAGTGTGGAATTGGGTGAGACATCCCATAAAAAAACTGGAACCACAGTGCCTGAATCCATCCATTCCTTCAGTAAGTTTCATTGTTTCTGTACTGATTCAGAAACTGTTCTTAGATCAGAAAATTTCATCATGATCCAAATGCAATTACATAAGATGGGAAGATACAGTCTGTGGTCAGAATAAAAATTACCTGTGTTCTCACCTCCCACAGAGAGTTGTATCTATAGAAAATGCATCTAGGTTTGCTCTCAAAATGGCATTTGAAAAGGGCACATCTAACAGCAGTATAAATGCTTTTATAATTCAGATGAGGTCCTAATTCTGTGTCCTATTTCTGTTTTTTAGTAGGAGATGGTCTGGTGAAGCCAGAAGCTCTAAATAAGAAGGCAATTCAGATCATCAACAGGGTTCGAGATAAGCTCACAGGTGAGCATGTAGTTCTGTTTATGAAAAAGAAACATAAAATCTGATGGATCAACACTATCCTTAGTGTTTGTATTTTGTGTTAATCCTTTAATTTAACATATTCTGATTGAGTGTATAAGGCTATTTTCCTGTTTTTGTCCAAAACCTAAGTACTGTGCCTGCATTTAGATACAAATAAGTCTGATCTGAAAAGTACACAGGTGTTTGTAACTACAGAGATTTAATATTTTGCATGTATTAGCTTGTTAGTGGAAGTTGAATTTCTACTGTCCTCGCTTCATAGTTTGCAGCATTTAATTGCAAAATTTTACACTTCTAAGGTTTATAAGAAACTACTCCCCATGTGCCAGATAATGTACTTGAAGGGATTAGGACCAGGATTTGTGACTCCTTTCATGGTTTTTTTTAATCCTTTAATTTCAAAGGTCGAGACTTCTCTCATGATGAAACTCTCGATGTACCCACACAAGTAGAACTGCTCATTAAACAAGCAACTTCTCATGAGAACCTGTGCCAGTGCTACATTGGATGGTGAGTTTGTCACTCAGCTAACCTGGCAAAACTTCTGGAATAGTCTGAGCAGGGAACTGAGCCTCAGTTGTGTAGTTAGTTATTTGTAGGAGCCTCACCACATCCTGCATCTGATCTGGTCGATTTTGCAAGCCCATGGCAATGCCATAGGTAGTCCTCTAGGAAATCTGCTGTTATAAGTAGTGACAAGGATTTTACATTTTGAGTGTTTGAAATAAGGAATGTGGTGGTCAGTGTTTTCAGTTACACTGAAGAACAAAACAAGGACAATTTAGTGTCATTTTGAGAGTTAGATGACTTAGAACTATGCTTCAGGAAATAGATCTCTTTCCTGTTAATATTTAGAAGTGATAAAGATCACCTGGCAACTTTGCCTGTGCTCAAATGATGCCTAGCTGTATGAAATCTTAGTCCTTTTCAGTGTTGCCTTTGTGAAACTACATGCAAGTGAACATTATTACAATATCTTTATTTTCTTTAGGTGTCCTTTCTGGTAACAGGAGATTCCAGAGTATGCACAGCCTTTTATTCTGGAGGCTTTTTCACTCCAAACTTGCTCTTCTACAAACACAAATTGAACGTTGGACTGAAATACAGCCTTTGTCAAATATTTTTAAATGTAAATGAACAGAATTATTGTATATTAAAAGTTGGTGTAAGCCAATGTATAGCTGCTGTTGGAAAAACAAGCTGTCTGAAACACAACACTTGATTTGGGTTTCCAGGACAGTGAAGACTGATTGTACCACAGATGTTTATGGTTCCACTTTGTCTTTGGGGAACTGGAGATCCATTGAAAATAACTATACGGGTTTTCACTCACTTTGCAATGTAACTAAGTAACTTGCAGATTAATTATTGCCCCGGTCATTCCTGTTGATGTGGGTGCAGTGAGCTAAATGCGCTTGTGCAGGAGGCTTCATTTAGATTTGGGGGGAGCTGCATAACTGGAAAGAAAGAGAAGTAGAGTTTTACCATTTTACCATTGTTTCCTCCTGTACCTTCTTATCAAACTTGATTCTTGCCCCAAAATTGGAAATCGTCTATCCACTCATTCCACTAGTTCAGGATTTGTGTTTCTGACTAGGTCAGGGTTTTGAACGCATCCAAGATTTGAAAACATTGAGCTGAGCAAAGTCAGGGTGCCTCTGTGCAGAGTGATCGGTGGCAAACTCGATGCAGGGTACAAATAATTACCACTTGGGAGCCTCCTGCAGTGTCAGAGTTGAAAAGCAGCGTTGGGAAATAACTAGGGAAAGTTTGGGTTTGGCACAGGAGGCAGATGGGAGGGAGAACTGGTTGTAACTTGAAACAGAAAATAATGGTAATTAAACATGAGAGTGAAGATAAAGTTATGATTTATGAATTAAAAATATTGAAAACAATGCACAAAATACAACAGAGTAGCCATGTTTAGATGCCATGTTGTATTTGCATATTTTTGTGCCAATAAATTACATCAAAATGTAAACACTTTGGCTGTGTTCCTGTTTGTTACTAAGTCTTTCTTAGGCAGGGACAGGGAAACAGATTACAGGGGTTTTTTTTTTAAGATTCCTGTTGCCATTGATTTGTCTTTTTGTGCATCAGTTCAGGTCGTTGGCTTTATTTCCCTTCTGATAGGAGCTGAATGAAGTCTGTCAGTTGTATAAAAAAACTGTGACCATGCAACCCGTAAAGCTTTGTTTTCCACGACATGTGATGTCATCTGTGTGATAAGAACATCACCTTCCTTGGGCTCAGGATCACAGCCACAGCTCCAGTCACAGCATGGAGTGTTGTACAGGATTCCCTGGGCTTCCCCAGCTGCTTGGGCAAATGCCGTTCTCAAAAAAAATGGGAAATGGAGACGTGGAGTCACGAATTTGGGTATTGGCCCTTTTCTGGGTACTAGTGTGGCTATCAAGGGGACTGGGCACTACAATATAAAAAAGATTATTGAGCCACTAGAGAGTGTCCAAAGGGACATGAAGATAGTGAAGAGCCTGGAGGGGAAGAGGATGCCACTGAGGGCACTTGGTCTGAGGCTGAGGGGAAGCTCATCACAGTCTGTAACTCTACAACTTTGTCTTGAGGGGAAGAGGATGGGCAGGTATTGATCTTTGTGTAACCAGAGACAGAACCCCAGGGAATGGCTGGAGCTGTGTCAGGGAGTTTTAGGCTGGGTATCAGGAAAAGGTTCTTCCCCCAGAGGATGCTGGCACTGCCCAGGCTCCCCAGGGAATGGGCACAGCCCTGAGGCTGCCAGA
>VRYO01000690.1:2430362-2446579 GCA_009812075.1 Sialia sialis | reverse complement strand
CTGCGTTCTCGCAGCAGCGCCCAATTCTCGCGATAGCGCCGCGCACCAACATGGCGGCTGCCTCCCGTGAGGGGAGCCCGGCGGGGCGGGCGGGCTGCTCCGGCATGCCTGCGCATACTGAAGGAAGCAGCACGATGTCGGCCCTGCCCGGCTTCGACAGCCCCGACGCCTTTGTGAAGGTGCGGTCGCAGAGGGGCAGGGGGAGCGGGAGAGGCGCTACCGCTCCCGGCGTGCCGTGTGCGCTCGGGCCATGCCGGGAGCTGTAGTTCTGTCCCGCGGGGGCCGCGTGTGGATCCCAGCCTGAGCGGGTGGCACCCGTAGGATGTCCCCAGTGCGAGAGGGAGGGTGTGGGCCGGGCCAGCGGCTGCGGAGGCCGGAGAGGTGTATCGAGGCCTTTTACCGGCGTGGGTCGGGCCCTGGCCCTGTCAGCCACCGCGGATTCCTGGAAATGCCGAGGAATCGGGACCCTCGTGAGGGCCTGTCGCGATGGGGATTGCGTTATAAATCGCAAAATTAGCCCCCATGTGTTTTACCCATGCACGATGCTGCTTCCAGAAAGAGAATGGCTGCCACATCCCAAATAGGAAGCGTTGCAGGAATTTGAGGGGTTTTGTTGAAGTAATAAAGTAATTACCTGCATTCCTGCTGATTTAGAACTGTAGGATATTCTGAGTTGGAAGGCTCCCACAAGGATGATCGAGTCCAGCTCCTGGTCCTGCACAGACGCCCTTTTACAAGCCCTGCTTGTGCCTGAGAGCACTGTCCTAATGCTCCTGGAGCTCTGGCAGCCTTGGGGCTGTGACCATTCCCTGGGGAGCCTTGGCAGTGCCTCATCACTACTTTTTATACTTTGATCGTTTCAAACTATGAATGAACTGTGTGAAGTTACTCCAGATGAAAAGCCCCACAATACCACGCATTAGAACCACGCAGTTCCAACCATCCAGGCAAAGTACATTTCTGTTAAAGAGTATTCTGAGTAAACAGAGACAAAGTAGTGACAAAATGCTGATGATGGTGTTGTTCTTGCACAGTACGCTCTTGGCACAGTGGTGGCTGCAACAAAGGCTTCTAATGGGCTCCCCCAGCCTGGTGATGAGTATGACTTCTACTGCAGCTTCCCTGGGTTCCGTGCCTACTGCAAAACACAGGGGGACCACCTGCTCCACTGGTAAGGCTCCTTTTGCATCCCTGGGCTGTTGCTAATAGCTCTCAATCCAAACCAGAAAATAGCCCCTTCTTTAACAACTCCAGACTGGCTGTAGGTAAAAAGGTGGTTTATTACACACATCGAATTTTAGCTGCTTCTGTAGCACTTGGTAGCTGGAGTGTCAAGCTTAAAGAGGGTCTTTTGTAATGGTTGCCATGAAGAGCTGTGCAGAGAGGAGCACCTGATACTGAACACATTAGGCTGTCCATTTTAAAAGTCATGTTTGTGAGAAGCTGATTCTACCACTTAATACTGTAAAGGTGCTTTTTCTATTTACTGCTCATGTGGTGATAGCTATAACTTGATTTATTTTCCAGTGAAGTGTAGAAAGTTTGAGAGAATTGGATGATTTAGTGTTTAGATTGCCTGCTTTCAGATTGCTGACAGCTGTGCTGTTCTCTTGCAAGCATGAGCCAGGTGATGCAGTACCACGGCTGCCGGAGCCTCACAAAGGATTCTAGCAAAGTGACAGGGCTGGAAGATAAATTTGATATGCTGGTTGACTCCAATGATGTCATTTTAGAAAGAGTGGTAAGCAACTTATTTCTGGATGTGATTCTTCTAAAGTATTCAGTTGCCGCAAGTTTTCTTTCTTGTTGCAACAGCTTTAGTGGCAGTGCGTTCACAGTTAGTCACTATTTCCTCAATCTGATGTATTCCCTTTTTATTCTAAAAACCCTTCCAAATGCTAGGCCAGAGATCCCAGCAGCTAAGGTAGGTGGGCCAAAGGGAGGAAAGGGAATATGGGATGTGTGAGGAAACTAAACACAGTTTGACATAAATCCTCACACCCTGAGAACATGTCTGTACATTTTAGAGTGCTTCTCTGAAGAAACTCTTCCCACTCCTGATGCTCAACATACTCCTCCCATGTTTGTCTGTCTTGTGTTGCACAGAATTTGGGGTTATGGCTATGGAGGTACCTACCTACTGACTTTATTTAGTCTGACTGGAGTGCCTGAGTGTGGTGATTTTAAAATGTTTCACATTGTTTTTCTGGATTGTAGGGCATTTTATTGGATGAAGCATCAGGAGTGAATAGAAACCAGCAGCCAGTCCTGCCAGCTGGGTTACAGCCCCCACAGATGATTGTTTCTAGCTGGAACCGTAAGGTGAGGCCCCCATGCTCAGTTTGGCTGCGTTAGCTCAGCTGTTCTCCCAGCCATTGCACTGCCAGTTCTCCAATGGAGTAGTTAAATGTTCTCTCATGTTTTTCACACATTCTAAGTACCTCTTTCTTTTTTTCTTTTTCCTATTCATTCAAACTTGATTCTGAAATCTTTGTGCTTTCAATTGCCATTTGAGTTTCACGTGCTCAACAGCCTTTCCTGTGCTTATGAATTCAGTATGAGTCCCAACACTTTCAGTCCTCACTGAAAAAAAGGTTACTCTATTTTAAGTGTGGGCTATAACTTTTTCTCTGAATATTGGATCAGACTGGGGAAAAGAAACTCTGAATGTCTGATAAGTCATGTTGGTTTTACCTCTGGTTTTTTAAATAGGCAGGAGAATTCCACAAGAGATCTCAATCTGAAACATTCCGACTGCTTCATGCCAAGAATATTACTCGACCACAGCTTAAGTTTCGTGAAAAGGTTGACAATTCCAACACTCCCTTTGTACCTAAACTTTTTATCAAACCAAATGCTTTGAAGCCTTTGCCTGAAGGTAAGGGGTTTATTTTTGAGGGTAATTTGTTGCAAGTATTTGACACAAACCTGTCCTCACAGTCTAGAGGAGAAATCACTGACTATAAAAACAAATAGCAGGAGATGTTGAACATTTGGGTGTAGTGATTTTGGTGACACTGTTGTTTTCATATGTGTGATGTCAGGGTAGGTCAGCAAACAGCATCTTCTTGCTGATACACAGCAAATAATCTGTTCCAAATAGATAATCGGCTGCTGCTTTTTACCCGTAACATACATGAGAGTCACTTTTGCATGAGAAGTCCTGACCAGTCTAGTTGGCTTTACAGATATTCTTTCAGATGAGGGAGCTGCAGGAGGTGTGTGGGGAGACTTACCTTTGGTTTTGGTGCTTTATCAAAGGTGCTGGTAACATCCTGTCTCAGTAACACATTCTGCTGCTGCCAGTTCATCTGTATTCTGCACTGATGCAGTTGTACTTTCAGTAACTGGGAATGATTTTTCTGAACATTTTTCAATTTCCATCCAAGCTTTTGAGCAAAGCCACCTTGTGTTTTGCCTAAAGACAGCCAAGTAACCAAGTTGTTTTTTCAGGCACAAAATGACAGCAAAAGCAGCTGCACTAAATTCTTAAGATTTCTGATACTTCATAAACTCTTGTGGTGGGTGGAGGGGGAGATAATAGTAGGGCTGAAAACATATTATGTGGGGGACACGGTCCAGTTATTCCATATTGGTTGTTCAGCCCTCACAAAAAGTGGACGGCAGAGAAAGGAGCGCCCTGAAGACTTGGATGTGCCAGCTGCTTTGGCAGACTTCATACATCAGCAGAGGACACAGAAAACTGAGCAAGACATGTAAGAAACTAACGTGACAGCAAGGTGCTTGGAGTCCCCTGGGTGAAGCTGTGTGCTCGGATGTGCTGGTGCTCATCATGTTTAACAGCTCTGCATGTGTTTGTGTCCACACTACCTTGCGTGTGATTTGCTTTAGACCTCTGCAGTTACGTTAAACTTCTGCTTAAAAAGAGACACAACAAGGAAACTACCATAGCTCTCAAAGCCTCTGTGCTCTGTCCTCATAAAGAGGACTGGAATTTAGTCTGTGCTTGTCTCTTCCTAATTTTCCACAGGTTTGCTCACCCTTACCAGTATGAATTGGAGCATTTTTCTCCACCAGATGGAGTTCTCAAGAAACCTGAACTCCAGGTTGGTGCCCACTTTAATTTTAAACTGCAGATGCAGTACATTTACAGCCATACTTGACAAATTTCTGGTTTGAGGGTGGAGGTTGAGATTGGGAGTTAACAGTGAACATACCATGCCTAATTCATTTGCTCTGGCAGATGTACAGGCCCATTGAGGAAACACCCTGTCATTTTATCACCACACTGGATGAATTGGCAGAACTAAATGAAAAGCTTATGACTTGTAAAGAATTTGCCTTGGACTTAGAGGTAATCCATTTGCCTTTTCTATTTAAAAGTTACATATGTACTTTGGGGAGCTAGGAGATTATTATATTCTTCTTTTGGTGGGGTGGGGTGGGGTGGTTTTCTCCTGGTTTTTGTACTCCCTCATAGGAAAAGACAGTTCTTGATCCCTGATCTGTCAGATACTATCTGTAAGATTGAATTAAAATTTGTCAGTATTAGAAGTTTTCCAATGGCAGGGCTGGCTGCACATTTCTTAGTGAATTTACTCTTCTTTCAATTAATCCTTTTTTTTAATGTCATCTAGTGACTGCAACGAGAAAGTTTGCTCATTCAATTGTCTTTTATTCTCAAAGAAGTCCTTATTGCTCTTTCTTCCCTCATTTGGAATGCTGTTTGTTTTATAGTATTGTTAGTATTGTTTATATTTAATTTAAACAATATTTATATTGTTTATGATTTATAGTATTGTTTCTGCTATGATTCCTAGCTTACATCTCTCTCCCCTGTTTTCAGCACCACTCCTACAGGAGCTTCCTTGGCTTGACATGTCTGATGCAGATTTCCACCCGGACAGAAGATTTCATTATTGATACACTGGAGCTGCGCAGTGACATGAACATCCTCAATGAGACCTTCACAGACCCTGCCATTGTCAAGGTCAGCTGCCAAATTCACCAGATTTTTGAAAATATTATGATTGTTGTTTTAGTATAAGCTTTCTTATTCTTAAAATCACTGTATGTGCTCTGTCTTGTTCACTTGATTCTGCTTTTGCTAATTTGTTCAGCAGCCTGTTTCCCTGATGATAGTAGAGAATTGCTTGCCAGATGCACTTATTTAATAGTTCTAGACTTAACAGTAAAAATCAGAGAAAAGAAATCTGGTCCTAGACACGAGTAGGAAAGCACAGCACTAACAGCCTGGAGTAGAAATGTTACTCATATGATTCCCAAATTTTTATGCTTTTCAAGGTCCTGCATGGTGCTGATTCAGATGTGGAATGGCTGCAAAGAGACTTTGGTCTGTACTTGGTGAATGTGTTTGATACTCACCAAGCTGCTCGTCTCCTCAATCTTGGCAGACATTCTTTGGACCACTTGCTGAAGCTGTATTGCAATGTAGATGCTGACAAGAAGTACCAGCTGGCTGACTGGAGGATACGGTAAAAACTCACCCCTAAATGGGCTGGAGCTGGGAGGTGGCACTTCTCTTTGTTTGCATTGCTAGAGCTTCTACTTGCAGGACCATAGGTAAAGTTTAGTCTCAGAGTGAATGAGCACAGATTTTAACTGGCTGTGCCCAAAGTTTTTTGAGTGTTATATTTTCCCATGTTTTTTAGAAAATGTGTTCTTTTTGGAAAGCGCTGCAAAGATGAAGCAATGAAAATCTGGAATTCCACTTCTTAAGAACAGTTCTTAATCACTACAGAGACAGTATTTGCTGTCCTCCAGTGCCCACACAAAAACATTAAATCACTTTTGCAAGGTAGAGCAGTGGTCTTGGCTATGCAGGTGCACCCTGCACACCACAGAGATCTCAAGTCTACTTTGGTAGGCTCTGCTGAGAGAAGAGAGCTATGACAAACACCACAGCAAGCAGTTCTGCCATGTGACTTAGCTACACAGCAGTCCTGCTGGATCTGAATCTGAATGGCAGAGTGCACAGCATTTTACTGCTGTTACCCAAACAGTCCTTCAGTCAGAAAACACAATTTCCATGTTAGTTCTTGGCATGTCTGATATGCCTTTCAAAAGAAAAGTGACAGTTTGGCAGGACAACTGAATGTGTTAGTGTAATTGTGGTTCTTTTTCTAGGCCTTTGCCAGAAGAAATGGTCCGGTATGCCCGTGATGACACTCACTACTTGCTCTACATCTACGATAAAATGAGGGAGTTGCTGTGGGAGAGAGGGAAGGAGCAGCCCACACAGCTGCAGGTTGTGTGGCAGCGCAGCAGGGACATCTGCCTGAAGGTAAAGATCACCTGGTTTGATTACCTGGATCACTATGGGATTAGGAGAGGAGGTCCTTTGCCTATTTTACATCTTTTTCCTTTTTGTGTATCTGAAAACATCTGTATCAAATCAGTCATGTGCAGTCACTTTCACTAGCTAAGGTCCTTGGATTCAGATGCCTTCCTGCTCTTTTTTGAATGCTGGTATTCCTTGGCCTCACAGTGCATTCAGGTGTGTCTTTTCTAAGAGAAATATTACATTTCTGGTTCTGCTGGATGTTCCTAGAAGTTCAAAGCCTCACAGGGGTTGCATTCTGAGACAACTGTATTGTGCCTGTGCAAAACATTGTCTATGAAAGTAGGCTTTGTGTGATGCAGTAAAGCTTGAAGATAGTAAAGCTGCTCCTGGATTTGATGAGGGTGGATTTCCCCTAACAATGGATGAGATGTGTGTTTTTCAGGAATAGGCTCCTGCCAGTAGTTCAGGGTAAAAACTCAAAGACACATTGTACCAGAGTGTATTCAGAGTGCATCCTCTATGTCCATGTGAGATTCTGTGTCTGAGAGAGGCAAAACTGAAAGCTCACAAGTGGTTTTTTTCCTGTCCAGAAATACATCAAGCCCCTCTTTACAGATGAATCCTACCTTGATCTCTACAGGAAGCAGAAAAAACACCTTGATACCCAGCAGCTGGCAGCATTTAGGCTGCTGTTTGCTTGGAGAGACAAGCTAGCACGTCAAGAGGATGAGAGCACAGGGTAGGAAGTCTTTTGTTATGGACACTGGTTGAATACTCCTGTAAATCTCTTGGATTATGCCCCTTCTACCCCTGACATGGGACTATTTTGTTGCCTGTAGAAATTACTGTGCTACATCAGGCTGCTCGTTACACAAAAGTTCTGTTATGGTGTCTTTTCTTTTTAACTGGTTTCATCATCTCAGATCTTGTAATGGGGCAGAGTTGAGTACTTTTGAAGATGTTTTTAAATTGTTTTTAACATTCTGTTACATTCGTACCACCTCTTTGTGTTGTAGATATGTGCTACCAAATCATATGCTGTTGAAGATTGCTGAGGAGCTGCCCAAGTAAGTTCTGTTCACACTGAAAGATCTTACTTGATCTTAATACCCAGCAAGTTTCTTCCAAGTGTGTAATTACTTCTGCAGTTGGTCCCTTCCTTCCAGCTGTCAGTACTGCTCTTCTCTATAGTTGTTCAGTTTGGAAGAGAAATAATTGAAGTACTCCTTCAGAAGGCTCTAGGCTTCTGGGATACATCACTTGGATTGTATTGCACTAGTGAATTCCTTTGCATTGCTCTGTGTCACACATTCCCTCTGAGATTCCTTCACTTTTACAGAGCAAGAGAGGGGTGAGTGCCCCCAAAACTTACTTGCATTTTTATTGCAGTTCCTAAAGGAATGAGGAAGGCAAGAGATAGATCCCTTAAAACACCCAATTTATACAATAGTTTTCTCAAACATTTGGCACTCATCTTCTAACAACCATACTTGAGAATAATAAAAACACATCTTTAAAGGCAGGTCTACTGCTGGGCTCAGCTTTCACAGGTGAATACTGAATGAAATGATGATGAGGACAGACAGACCACAGAAGAGTTAAATGAGAAGAGAGCTGACTTGATGGCTTGTCCTCATCTGCACAAACCTGGTGCAGAATTTAATCACAGAGATTAATCTACTTGTCTTGCTCTGTCACAGTCAGGATAGACACATCCTTTGAATGCAAATGCCGAACATACTAGCCATAAATACAGCACACTGAATTTTCCTCCTCTCTCTTCAGAGAACCCCAGGGTATCGTTGCATGCTGTAACCCTGTCCCACCACTTGTTCGCCAGCAGATTAATGAATTGCATCTGCTCATTCAGCAGGCCCGGGAGATGCCTCTTGTCAAGGTAGGAGTAGCTTGTACCACACAGAGACCAATCCCTGGCATTCCCTAAGGCAGGCCCTGGGGCTGAGTGGTGACCTGTGATGATGTGTATGCTGAAGTTTGCTTTTTGAACACTGAATGTGGTGTTCTGGAGTAGAGCAGAAAGATTTGTAACTATAACTTTGTTGTAACTTCTTGCCTGTCTGCTGTGTAGTGGCTTACACACAGTGTAGTTTCCTGGAAAACTGGAGCAGTGAACGAACAGACACTGCTTGAACAGAATGCAGTTTGTCTTACACTGTGCATCCCATTTGCCTGTGTGAGGAAGAACCATGCCTTGTGGAATTTGCTGGCCATGTAAATGACTCATAAATGTTTTACAACTATGGTGAGGCAAAAAACCACAACAACTGCAAGAAGTTCATTAGTTGAAATATATCATCAGCATGTTGATATTAATACAGCTTTCATCTTGTAGTGAAAAAAATTATTTGTGAGCAAGGACGTGGCCTTTCTATGTGAGGTGTTTAAATGTATAGACAAGTGCAAACACTGCAGGAGAAGAAAAAAGTAATTTTATTAACATGTTAGCTTGTAATTAAATCTGTTGAAAACATTGATAAGGTGGCCAGCCTAGAAGAAACAGAGCTTTTAAGTGACTTACCTTTCTCTTCCATTCTAGTCGGAGATTAGTTTGGCAGCCAAAAAGAGAGCACCTCTACCCAACCCTGAGGTATTGTTTGCATGTTTCTACTTAGTGTCTCAAGCCTTAAACTTGGAAAAATATGGATCAGAATTCTACCTGCTAGTAAATCGCTTTTCTCATCCATTTTACAAGTTACTCTGCTTTAGCTTAATGGTGCCTTTCTGTGCCAGACTCAAAATATCACCAGCTGTAAGCTGATATTTTACAAACCACCATAAAGCAGCACTTGAGGTTTCATCAGCAAACACTCTGGCTGCTGGACAGTTCTATGTGTGTTGGAATATATTGACTGAGCTGTAAGAAGACGGGTTTCAGATGAGTTCTAAGGCTGACTGGTTCTCTCTCATCATGTGTATGAGGTACAGCATCTTACAACCTCATGGGTGTTTGCACAGGTAGCCTTTTGATGGCAGATGCAATGTGCTCTGGCACATGAGCTACACTAAGAATATTCCATCTCTGAATTTCATCCCTTTTTTGGGAATTTTCATTAGTGTCTCTGCAGTATGTGAAAATAATAGATTCATAGTGTATTCATGGTGTTTATAATTTGAATCTCTCTGCAGAAGCTGGAGAATGCCCTCTTTGGACCACATGACAGCTCACGGATTCCTATGGATGATTTTCACAGTAACTCTGCCCTGGGTAATTTAGAGCTAACCTAAAAGCTGTGCTAATAATGCAGTGATGGAGCTTTGGCATGGGGAAAATAAGCAGTCCTGAAAAAACTTTCAGGGAAACCTCATTACACAAAAGAGCAGTAAAAATACGCAAGACTCTAATTAAAATTTTGTCTCCTTTTCATGCAGACCCTGCACCAGTTTTGGAAGATGTTTGTCTCTTTTCAGACAGTGAGAAGACAATGGATATTGAAAATGGTCAGCCAGAGTCAACATGTCTTATTGCTACTACCACTGTCAGCATATTCAGTGTAAGCAGGATGTTTGTGACAGTGTCACTATTGAAATATTGGAAAACAGACTTAACAATCTGATAAAACTGTGTGGAAGTGTTGAAAGAAATAAGGTGGGAATGCATGGCAGTGGTACTGACTTTTACAGGCATATGGCTTAACCAAGACAGCTGGGACAGGAGGGGCCAGCAAGGTTAATTCCATGTCTCTGGAGGGTCACTTCTGTCAGTGAGATGTCAGAGTGAGAAGCAGCATGGCATGAAATGGCAGTAGCCAAACCAAAAGAATATTAGTGTTAATATTTCGTCCTTTTTCTTTCTTTCTTTCTTTCAAGGAATGTGATGAGAATGAAGGAAATAAGAGGACTTTAACCACTGCACAGCGAAAAGCTCAGCTAATAATGGAGTCCTTTGAAAATCCATTTAAAATGGTAAAATCTCCAATGGTGGGACACAAATTACCCAGTGCAGAGGATGCCCTGAGCCAGTTTTTCAGGCATATCAGAAGGGCTTGATAGAGCATCAGCTGCTGCCTGACTGGAATCAAGGATTGTCCTTGCAAAGTTGCATGTGTGGACTTGTTTTCATAACACATTTCAATACTCTTGGATAGAAGTCTTTCTACATAGTAAACAGACCATTCACCATGCTTTTTAAAACTAGTTGTAGGTTTTTCAAGTTTTTCATCTCTCCTTTAAGGGTAGGATTAATGAGCTGATTCTGCTCTTGTAATGAATCGGAAGAACAATAGAATGCTGTTATACATTTGGAGTGGTGAATTGCTAGAAAGTAATACCAAAAGTTTTTCTGGTGTGCAGCTAACAGTTGGTCAGCTGAGGGTGTTTTGGTTTTGTGGGGAGGGATTTTTAGTTGTTTTTTCCTTTAATATTTCTCTTGGCAGTAGCTGTGGTGACTTTTTTTTAAATCTGTAGAATATTTCTTCAAATGAACTCATTAATTTACAGCAAGTAGCATTTTAGAAACGAGCTGAATGTCACATGCTGTTTAAAGCAAATTTTTTTCTTCTCTACAGTATCTACCTCCAGAGGAGAATTCTGCCTATGTCTCACAATCTGCAAAGTTTGACCCATCTTCAAAAATTTATGAAGTAAGAGTGGTGCTAAAATCTCCTGCATACAGAAGAAAAAGACAAGTAGTTTATTTTTCATCAGGAGCCTCAGCAATGTAGTTTTTTTGTTCTTCTTGGATATTTCTTGAGAAACTTAACATATTTTTGTGACATTTGTCTCCTTTGAAGAACCAGGGATTGGAGACATTCTCCTATATAGTCCCTGTCAAAGCTGAATTTTACTGAAAGTATCTGCATTTGTTTTCAAAGCTTGTTTGTAGCTTTGAACTTCTAAAGCATTTGGTTTTACTTCACATGATGCAGCAGATCTTAATCTCTTTTACAGTCAAATGTGATCTTTTGTACTCTTAATGAAGACCAGCATGTGTTAGCAAGTTTATAAACAACTCCTTGCCATAACACTAAAGAAAGTGTATCCAGGAAATATTTTTTCATTGCAGATCAGCAATCGATGGAAGCTGATGAGTCAGGCACCAGTACAGAAGAAGTCCAAGAATGAAACCAATAAGAAAGCAGCCCAGCAGCCAGGTACAGCCATTCTTCCCTTCCTTGTTTTGTCTGCCAGCATGCTTTTCCCAAGGCACGTAGGTTGCTTCCTGTAGATGATGGATTTCCTGATGAATGACATTACTTGTTAACATTTGTGCTCTGTTTAGTTTGAGACTTGATACAAGCTGCTTTTCTTGCTTTTTCTAAGCCCCTGGCTAACTTACTCCTGCTTTTTATAGTAATGCTTCTTTGTCTCCATAGCCGCCCAAGTCCAGACACAGAAGTTACATAAAAAGACAGCTCAAGATGTTGTATCTGTTCGTCAGCAAGCCATGGTAGGTCACAGAATTCCTCCTTCCAGCCATTGCTCATGTTGACTGTTATAACATAGTTCAGAATGAAACTCTGAGCCCTGTGACTGAAATACCTGGATGACAGTGTTTTGATAATAGTCTTTTTGTGGTGCTGCCCTGGGTGTAACAGCAGGCTCCTGCTAATTGTGCTGTGCACATTGTCACATCCCTCCAGGTCTTTGGTAGGGAATGCTTTCCACTGATGCACTTCTGCTCCCCACTTCCTTTGAGGTTCCTCACTTGTTCTGCATAGGTGCCCCCAAATATGCCAGTGGGGCAGATCTCAGCTTCTCATGTCCTGTGAAATGACAATTTAGCTTTTCATAAAAGTCCCTGCTATGAGGAGGGGAAAAAAAAAAGCAGTTTAGGCCCCAGAAAGAGCACAGAGCTTTCTCCCCATGCTGTTATTGCTAAAGGCAAGAGCAGTCACTGGAGCCTGGCTCCCTTGGGCAGTTAATTTATCCAATGAGATGTTTAAATCTCCTTTCTTCAACTTATCCTTTTTGTCTGTTCCCTGTGTTGCTTTCATAGCAGGAACAAGCTAATAGGAAGAGGGAGAGAGACACAAATGAAATGGGAGTGGAAACAGGAGCAGAGTTGCCAACACAAGAAAAGAAACGGCAAAAAACCCCCCAGCAACCAAAGGAGGTGGAAGCACCAAAGCAGTTTACCCCCTTTGATTACAGCAATTCCAACTTGAAAGTGTTTGCAGGTAAGTTCTGAGCCCTTGCTAGAATGCTGCACACTGTGGAAAATGTTACCACCTGAGCCTTGAGAAGTGTGAATGTGGGTGCCAGTGCAGTAATGACTGTTACAAGGTCCTTACCTTACAGTGGGGAAATACTTCAAACAATTCACTTGAGCAATGTGCACTTTAATATCCCTTTTCTGATTTGGAAACAAAATCCTGGAAGAGTTGGCCAAGTGGGTTGTGGTTTTGGGTTTTGTTTCTTTTCTCTTTATGTGTTTAATTGGAGCCAGGAACTAAGAGGCAAAGGAGATTTGACTCCTTTGTAAAAAAGCACCTATTCAAAAACATCTCCTGCCCTTAAAAGATTGTTCTGGATTTTACTGTGTGGGAGACAGTATGAAACCTCCCTATCATCAGAGGAACACTGTGCAATGCATTGTTCTTTATAGAAAATTTTAGTAACAGCTTCTCTCCTCTCTCTGTTAGGAAGCAGCAAATCAAAGCAGTCGCCACAATTTGATCCTGCCAAGCAAGCTCACACAAGCAAGGTATGGTTCCGTCATGAAAGGAGGAACAGAAGTGTGTGTGACTGTATGTACCCAGCCAGGGCTCTCTGGGAGGGCACATGATATTTTCTGCATCTGCAGATTGTCCCCTAACAGCTGCTGAGGTGCAGCTTCCATTCACAAGTTCATGCTTTGGATTACTATTTCTTCCCATTCAGGAGGAGCTTCCTTGGAGTCCCTCAGGCTCTCTTGTGTTTCCCTCCTGTTCATACACTGCTCACACCTATGCCTCTATACATCACAAGCATGACATTTGGACCATAAGAAACCAGCAAATTACATTCTCAAAAATCACGGGCATTCCAGTGCTTCCAGAACATGTCAGGTTGCTCACGTACCCCTCCAAGTACTGTTATTAGGAACAGTCTCAGCTCAGAGATTTTTTTACTTAGTGTATTGCTAATTGAGATTGAAAAGAATAAAAAACCCAGAAACAATCATGATGAGCAGACACAATGTTTTGTGCTGCCTTTTTATGCATACTTAGAGAAGTCTGTGACCAGCACAGGGAAGTCAATGAGCAGGTTTCTGTGAGATTGGAAAGATCTGGCAGCACATGAATCTCATGGAATATACTTGGGAGGAACCCGTGATGGTGTTTTATTTGTTTGTTTGTTTGTGCAGAAATTTGCTGGAGCTAACAAACTTCAACAGTCTGGAAACCGGAGCATGTCCTACCTGGCCGGGAAAGCTGAAAGGTGTGTCTCGAACTTGCTCTCATCCAGCTGGAGTGTTTCACACCCCTGCCCCAGAGCCATGGCTTAGCTATTGTCCTCACTGCCGGAGTGCTTTAGCATATGTTTAGTGGAAGAGGTTGCATCACACCCTGACATTAGTTTAAAGGAAAAAAGAAAAAAGAAAAAAAATCCCAACAATTTAGGATTAATGCAATCAAAGACAAGTCTGAGTGGAAGGTTTGAAATGCTGAGGTGGAAGTCTTAAAGTGTTACAGTGTGTGGGCGTTGCTTTCTTTGATCGGAGATAGGTGGAAGTGGAGGGAACATGTGCCCACCTTGGGAGGAATAACTGGAGTGTGAACGTTCTTGTTCTGAATAGATACTTAGTATTTAGCTGGCAGGAGGTGATAATTGTGTGTTACTTAGTCATAAAGAGCAACGCTACCTGAGGGCAGCATTGAGGGAAAAGGGTTCTGTTGCCTGTTCCTGATAGAATCATTGTAACATGGTCAGCTTTCAATCCCGAGTGAATTTAGAGCTAAAGTGTTTGTTTAACTCTTTTGCAGGGGGTCCACACACCACTGGCCGAAGAGATAATCTTTGTTACAGGACCTGTGGGAGTTGCTGCTGAATGAAACAATGGTTTTAAGTGTTGCCACCATGGGAAAGCAAATGCCAGTCATTGATCGGTTTTTGTACAGGAAAGTTTTTAAAACCATTAAAATCCTTTTTTTCCAAAAGGAAAAAGTCTTAATTTATGTCACTTTTGTTATATTCACATTGCTTTTTTTTTTTTTTTTTTTCTAATTATACTCACAGTGTTGCTTTGTTTATAATTTTGAAAGTTTATCCTGTGTCCTCAAACACAATTAGGCTGAACTTGTCACTTCTTTGGAGCTGCCTGAAGTGCAGAACCAGCATGTCACTGGAGGTAACGCAGAAATAATAGAGATGCGGTAGATGTGACTCAACAGTTCAGAGAAGGAAATGAGGCCAGAGTGTCTTTCATGACAGACCTTGCTTACAGATTGAACTGCACAGCTCATCTCTTACAAGACAAGGTAATACAGAAACAGTGTGTTTACCTCACAGTGTTTGTGTATTTTAATGGAAAGATTGTACTTTAAGGGGAAAAAATTTAAAAGAGGTACAGGAGACCAATGATTTCACCATAAAGTTCAGAGTGAAAGTAAGAGCATTAGTCAGAAAGGAAAAACAGAGATTGACAGTGTTGTGGTGGGGAAAGGCAGAGCGTTCTGTGCTGCAGCTGAATCTACAGCTGAACTCACATGTCCAAGTTTTAAATACCCACAGTGAGTTATCTTTAAGTCTTTGTAGAGAGTATCTGAAACAGTTTCATCAGTATTTGATGGGTCAGTGAGGGAGTTCATTCTGACTCCTCTGACAGCTGGTGATGCTGCTGTGGAGAGGTAGGGAACACGACATTTTAACAGGGCTTCATTTTACAAAAATATGAGGACACTCGAGATTTAGTTTGTTTTCAGTCTTTTTCTCTGTTTCTGGGAAATAGGGAATGGAAAGAACAGAAGAGGGGTTTTCCTTTTTAGGTATCTTAGTGTGAACAGTGCTGACTAAAGCAGCATTGTAATGGTAGAACAGAGTCTCTTTCTGCTTATAAAATCTGCTTGCATGGCTGAATATTGGAAAATGGTTTTGTAAAGAGCAGTTTGTTAAATAGCAATTGTCTCCAAGTGCATTTGCAGGGGCTGCCAATTCCTTCCTTGTCAGCTTCACCAGTTCTTGCTGTTTATTTAACTTAGAGAACATGTAAGTGTTAGCAAAAGCCCCATTGGCCCTGGAGCTATTAAAATCTCTGTGGTTTAAACCCTCTAAATTCCAAGGAAAGTGACATTTCAACGATGATCCTAATTTTAGCTTTTTTTCTGTTTTTCCTTTAAGAGTTGCAAAAGGTTTTAAAAATGTTTTAATGGAAGTGACTAGCAACTATAGACATGTTTTATTCACTTGGTTGTGCCTGTGAAGTTGCAGCGCTGGAGTCCCCTGCTGTGAGGTTGTTTTACTGTTGTGCAGCAGTTCTTGGAGGTCTTCCTGTAACCTGGTTGGAGAAGTTATCTCGGTAGAGCCTTGGTGCATTTCTCCCAAAGTCTGCTCCTCACAGCCACATTCTGGGCCCACCAGCGCCACAACTGAACCTGCTTTTGTGACAGCCACAGCATCATAGGATGGGTGAAGTTGGCAGGGGCCACAGCGAGTCATCTGGTTCAACCTCCCTGTTCAGGCAGGGTCATCTTGGAGCACATGGCGCAGGGTCTGAAATATGTCCAGTGAACAGAACTCCACACCCTCCCTGGGCAATCCATTCCTGTGCTTGGTCACTCACACAGCGAAGTTCTAACTTATCTTCAGCTGGGACTTCACATGCCTCGCTTTGTGCTTGTGGCATTGTGTCTCGCTAAGCAGAGCCTGGTTCCCTTCCCGACATTTTTCCCTTTAGATCTTTACACATGTTAATGAGGAGCCCTCTCACCCGTCTCTTCTCGAGGCTGAACAGGCCCGACTGCCTCAGCCTTTCTTCTTACGGGATGCTCTTCCTAATCGCCCTCGCGAACTC